>JANHFO010002951.1:112769-132432 GCA_032468095.1 Pareas carinatus | reverse complement strand
GGAGGCTTCAACCATCATTAATTGGTATTGTTGTGGTGAACATTTATAACAAATGTTGTAAATACATGCCAATTGTCAAATGGCTGAATCACAAACACGTGACCATGGGGGACACTGGACCAATTGTAATTGCGAGAACAAGTCCTAAGTCACTTTTTTCAGTGCTGTCATAACTTTGAAAGGTTGCTAAAAGAATGGTCATAAGTCAAGGACTATCTATAGCCAGCAAAAGGTTTCTTCTGTGTGAATAAAAGAGAAACAGCTGGACATGATATATGATCTGCATAAGCTATCTGTAAGGAAGACGGAAATGGGTGTTAGTGTTGTGTCCTGCGCAGGCAGCATGAACTGTGATTGGCTGGACTGTCTCCCCAGCGCACTCCAATGAGAACTCAGTGCAGAAGTGCTCCGCTGGACTATTGGTCGCCCATGCTAGGGCACGACACTTCAAACCCTGTTACAAGTGGGATCCGGTCTTTACTTACTTGTCTTAGTTACATGCAATGGTTGAATAAAGAGTTGTTGTTACATGGCTCTGGACTCCATTTGTCCCTCACTCCCAAGTACGCAACAGTGGTGAAGAGGGTGGGATCAGGGACAAACAAACCTCAGCCACCCATCTGAATTGCTTGCACCAATCGATCCGGCAACTTCCGAAGAGAACATGGTGCGAGTTGGCTGAAGAGAGGAGTTTGATGTCACCCAGCCCAAGCACTGGAGATCATATTGTGCCCACCTGGAAAGCTACATGCGGGCCACCCATCTTCGACATCATGGAGAAACTGTTCACTCCGGCCAGCATCAATTCTGTGACCTACTCCAACCTCAAACAATGGCTGGAAGAGCATTTCATGCAGATGTTGTTGGTCATCGCATGGAGGTATGCATTCGGAAAGAGGGACCAGCTGCCCGAGGAGTCTGCCGCGGAGTTTGTTGCAGTCTGGCGGCAAGCAGCAAGACCATGTGAATTCTAGAACCTAGAGGATCAACTGAGAGATTGTCTAGTCTGAGGCCTCAGTGATCAAAGAATCCAGCAAAAATTACTCACCAAGTGCAACATTTCTTTTAAAGAGGCCCTGTGGGAGGTGATGGACCATGAGGCAGCCGGAGGAGCCATGAAGTTTGTGCGACCAGCATCCACCGAGCCCCAGACAGTAACAGTCCATCATGCAACAGCAACCCCCAATGTGGCCAGTGAGGTCGACGAAGAAGATGCCAGCGACAGAAGTCAACCAAGGACCAGGCTACAGTGGGAAAGTTTCCCCGTGCACAACAGAGCGACATGCCATTTCTGCACAGCCGATTGTCGGGCCTGTGAAAAAGTGTGGGAACATCACAGTTGTGTGACAGGGATGGAAAGCAGCCACATCGGTTGAGGTGAGCCTACGAATGGGGCCCCCAGGGTCACGCCAGGTCAGCCAATGCTTGTCCACCCACCCACCATGTGGGGATGATGTATCCAAGCCATTGAAGGGGAAGCTGCAGCTGAGGGTCAGGTTGAGGGCGTCCCATGCGAAATGGAGCTGGACATGGGGTCCGCATTGTCCATAATCTCTGCCCACATGTTTAAACATGTGTATGATGCCGGAGGCAGACGGGCCACATTATAGCTGTCAGCCGTAATCCTACAGGATTTCCAAAATGGCAGGGTGCGAATGTGGGGGGAGGCTTCGATCCTTGTCCTATACAATGATTTTGAGGGCCCCCTGAAGGGGAATAAGACCAGCATCATAGGGTAGGCTGGTTCCAGGCACTCTGGATCGAGATCAAGGGGATAAAACACATGGCCGCGAGCAAGCTATCATTGATATGCAAGGAATTCACTGACATGTTCAGCGACAGCCTCAGGAAGTACAAGGGGAAACCAACAGCCTTCCAGCTAGACCCCCATGGTAGCACCCATCAGGCTTAAGGTGAGGAGGGTACCATTTGCTCTCAAGCCCAAAATTGACATGGAGCTAGTCAAGCTCCTGCAACAAGGGGTCCTCGAACCAGTGGATGGCAGTGTGTGAGAGATTTCCATAGTGACCCCCCTCAAAACAAACGGTGAGGTGCATATATGTGCTGATTACAAGTGCACGACAAACAAGCCACTTCAGCAACATGCCTACCCGGTCTCAATCGTGGACCACATTCTAACCTCACTCGGGGGTAAGGTCTTCGCTAAGCTGGATCTCACACAAGCGTACGGGCAACTGCCCATCAATGCAGCAACGGCAGAAGCGCAGATGATCGTCATGCATAGAGGGGCGTTCAGGGTCAAGCAGTTGCAATTCTGAGTCAGCATGGCCCCTGGAATTTTCCGGAGAGTGATGGAGCGCATGCTCAAAGCAAACAGCCCATACTTTGACAATGTGCTCATTGCAGGAAATTTTGAGGAGGCCTTGGTGGAGTGGCTCAGAGCTGTTCTGCAGCGATTTTGACAGGTAGGGCTAAAGCTGAAGAGGGATAAGTGTAAAATCAGTGTCAAATCAACGGAATTCTTAGAATTCTGCATCAACGCAGCCGGAATACACCCCGCCGACGCCAACTAGAGGCGATCTGGCAAGCCCCAACCCCAAGGTCCAAGGAGGAACTATAGACATTCCTGGCCCTCCTAAATTTCTGCCACACCTTCCTCCTACAGAAGACAACAGTAGCGGAAACCCTCCACAGACTTCTAGATAAGACAGGCACATGGCAGTGGACAAAAGTCCACTGATGCAGTTTTGTGGCAGCCAAGGCTCTGTTGACCTTGGACGTGGTCCTGACTTACCTTGATGAGTCCAGACCCATGTGGACAGCCTGTGAAGCATTCCCATATGGAGTTGGGGCCATCCTGAGCCATGAAGACGTGGATGGGTGGCAGGGACCCATCGCTAACTACTCTTGGACGCTATCCTCCACCGAGAGGAACTATGCACAGATAGATAAGGAGGCATTAGCAATAGTTGCTGGAATAAGCAAGTTCCACGACTACGTATACAATCGGCCGTTTGTGGTCTACACAGACCACAAGCCGCTACTAAGTTTATTCACAACCCAAAAGCACCCCCCCAAATAATTACCCCAAGAATGTTGTGTTGGTCAATATACTTATTGCCTGATAACTTCACTCTCGTGCATCAACCAGGGAGGGACATGGGACACGCGGACGACCTCAGCAGGTTACTGCTACCAAGTGTAGAGCCTGTTCCAGCTCTGACACATAGGATCATGGCCATTCAGGACATACCCTGGAGAACTCTACATGCAGGAGACAAGGCCCAAAAAATGGCCGCAGACCCAACACTCAGCTGCGAACTTGTGGAGGTGCAATCAGGGCATGTGGGCCACTGACACTGGGGCCCAGAGTTCCAGGGGTTCATCACAAGGAAAGATGAACTGTCGGCTCACAAGGACTACCTCCTGTGGGGGAGGAGAGTAGTCGTCCCTGAGTGCCTGTGGCCACAAGTAGTTAAAAGTTTGCATGAGGGTCACTCAGGGATCGTCTGGTCAAAGACTCTGGCACGAAGCTACATGTGGTGGCCAGGACTCGACAAGGACATTGAGGCCCAGGTCCAGTCATGTAGCCGGTACCAGCTACAATGACCCGATCCCTCCCGGGTGGAACCACAGGCGTGGGAGGCTCCGAAGGTCCCATGGTCCCCCATTCAAGTCCAGCTGGAGGACAGACGGCTGGTGCGGCACTACATGGACCAGATGAGGCACCGGTGGTACGTCGGACGGAACGCTGGACCACAAGGTGACATGGCCGACACAAGACCACCCATCCCCAGCAGCAGAGTTGCGGTTTTGGGTCTGGGTCTGACATGGGAGACTCAGACTCTGAGGTGGAATGGGTGGATGAGCAAGAGCTACAGGATGCAGCAGGGCAGGCACAATGGGAGGCTGCCGGAGATTGACTGGAGCTGGGCCAGCAACCGGCAAGGGGCGATGGGGAGCAACCAGGCCCATCGGGGGCATCAGCGAGCCCTGTAGCCAACGCAGTGGATGACCGGCTGGCCGGGAGTAGAAACGGCATGAGGCAGGCACCTATTAGGCTGAGGAGGTTGCAACATGTCCGGACCAGATCCGAGTGGCGGTACCGAGACTACACAAGCCCATAGGACCTAGGGTAGGAGCTGCTGCCGTGTGTAGGGGGGAAGGGTTGTTGTGTCCCATGTAGGTAGCGTGGGAAAACAGCAGACTTGATTGGCTGGACTGCTGATTTCTCCAATGAGAACTCAGCGCGAAAGCGTTTCGCTGGACTATTGGTCGCCCGCGCTAGGGTCAGACAATTCAAACCCCATTATAAGTGGGAGCCGGTCTTTAGTTACTTGTCTCGGTTACACACAATGGTTGAATGAAGAGTTGTTGTTACATGGCTTCGGTCTCCGTTTGTCCTTCACCCCCCAAGTACACGACAGTTAGATTCTAATCTTTCTATAAATTGAAGTCAAGACATATTGCTTCATCTCCAGGGTTGCTTTCTTGGGCTCTTGTAGACATCAGAATAATCTATAATCCTAATATTTTGAGCGTGGTGGCGCAGTGGTTAGAATGCAGTATTCCAGGCTAATTCTGCTAACAGCCAGGGGTTCAATCCTCACTGACGCAAGGTTGACTCAGCCTTCCATCCTTCCGAGGTCAGTAATTATTGGGGACAATATGCTGATTATAAATCGCTTAGAGAGGGTTGTAAAGCACTGTGAAGTGGTATATAAGTCTACGTGCTATTGCTATTTTCAAGAGGAATAAAGATAGATGATTGGAAAAATCACATTCTAGGTTAGGGTTACATACCTTTCTTGTGCTGACTCTCCTTTTCCTTCTGACTTTTCTCACCTCAAAATTAAAGTCCAGTAAGCTTGGAAGGGTCTATTCCTTTTCTTGCCACCATTAGTCCTTTTTTGTTTATACATTATTTTGTTTTTCTCTTTTATTTCTTGGCATCTCAGACACAATATGACTCGGTAGAATGTGGGAGAAGTTATAAGACGGCACAGTCACTTCCATAACATTTGAGGAAACACCATTTATTGAATGACATAACATGGGCTATAGATACCTGCATTTAAGGTACAGTTTGTATATTAAGCAGAGACATTCAATATTTCCCTACTCTAATGCTAAATATTTTCATAACTCTGTCTCTCTGGCAGATGAAGTTTTCCTAGACCTGGTCTCTGAGCCATACTCAGTCCTTTGTTTCCATCCACATTTCTCGTCTCCATCTCCCTCTCAGTCTTTTCCCTTCAGTTCACTCCTATATTGATGTCAGATATAAAATAATTTATACTTAATTTAATATAAATTAAAAGAAGGTGTCCTGCATTGTCATGGAAGTTTCATCCAGTTAGCTGAGTTACCCATTAATAAGTATCTCTCACATTGTAAGGTCATAGTTGGGAGAAACAGGTGGTTTAAAAAAAGGAAAGAAAATAGAAAAAGAAGCGGAAGGAAAGAAAAGGTGGAAGAGAGAGGGAAAAGAAAGACAAAGAGGAAGGGAAAAGAAAAGAGCTAGAAGAAGGAGAAAAGGAAAGAAGAAAAGGAAAAAGAGAAGGGAGAAAAGGAAGAAAAGGAAGAAAAGGGAAAGGAGGAAAAAAGAACAGAGGGATAAAAAGAAAAACAGAAAGAAGGAGAAAAAGGGGAAAGAAAAGAAAAAGAGGAAAGAGGGATAAAGAAGAAAATGAAAAGAAAGAAGAAAGAAGGGGAAGGGAGAGAGAAAGGAAGAAAGATAGGGATAGGAGGGAGATAAAAAGGGCAAGAAAAGGAAGGAAAATAGAGAAAGGAATGGTAGAAAAGGAAATAAAGGTTAAAGGTATTAAACGGTAAAAATGCTTTGTAGGGTTATAAATAATTGACTATCTATCTATCTATCTATCGATCGATCGATCGATCGATCTACCTACCTACCTACCTACCTGCCTACCTACCTATCTACATCCATCCATCCATCCATCTATCTGATATTGAAGATGAGGTATAAATCAAGGCTGTAATTTTTATAAACAATGTATTATGAAATTTATATTACAATAAACAAAATTTTAAAAAAAGGAATGGGAGTAAAACCAGAATGCTTATTGATTGACACAATATTGGTTTC
The DNA here is from genome assembly GCA_032468095.1 of Pareas carinatus. NCBI lineage: Eukaryota > Metazoa > Chordata > Lepidosauria > Squamata > Pareidae > Pareas > Pareas carinatus. The sequence continues at coordinate 126,362 of JANHFO010002951.1, read as the reverse complement.
ATTAACAGAGAAAATATATTCTAAGTGTGCCAGACCAAAAGACATGACAGAAAGAATCAACATTGAAAGTCAAAATACTAACCCTTTGAGCAATGCAGAGGATACCATTTTCTTAGCTGAAAGTAAAGATTAAGATGAGCCATATTTTCATGAACTTAAGGGAGAAGTGATGGCAAAGATATGAAAATGATAAATAGTTTTGTAGATGTGAAAGTGGTAAATAGTTTTCCAGATTTATCACAGATCTTGGTATTATCATTCAGTGTAGGCATTATGGTACTCGACTTATGGCTAGTAAGCATGAATGTTTCAAAGGAAAATCACAAGAAAGCCTTGCTTACACCCTGCATTGGTTTCACTTAATAGTTTTGCATGGGTGGTGTTTGTTGGGGAATGCTGATTTTGTGTGTGTGTAATAATGTGGTTTTTGAAGGCAGCTCCATCTTGCTCCACAAAAGAGAGAGTTGGAAGGGCTCCATCATTTAGATTAGCCTGATACTTTCCAGATGAATTGGACTCTCATTAGCTTCCAGCTAGCATGGTCATCTGGAGAACCCTGGATAAGGAAAGGCTAGGATTTGCCCTTCTTCAAAGCATGAATTGATCAAACCAGGTTTCACACCCACTGAATGTTTAAACAGTATCCTGAAAGCTTGGCCTTCTTTCACTTAACAACCTAAGTATCTTCATATTTGGACAATGTGGCTAATGTCCATTTGCAAACTACTGCAGCTGGGTTAAGTGACTAATGAATGTATTAATCAGAAGCTGCGGAATCAACCGCCAGCCCATAATTCACACACTTGGCAGGTATGCCATCCTTAACATTACAATTGAATTTGAGATTTTTAAAAAAAAGCTTTCTTAGAGAGCTTGCTCTGTACTAATCTTTAAATAGCCTAATTAAAGAATTATCGTACTTTATTACAACAAAACAGAACTGGCTTGGCCAATTTATAGTAAGCATTCATCTACAGAAAGGGGAAAAAACCCTGTGTTAATTGAAAAGCTAGACCTACTGTAGTTGAATCTATGCAATAGCTTTTGTTCTTTGCTTGAATTGTGAAAGTAGAGTGAAACTCTGTGTTAAGTTTTAGATGTGAAGGTCCATTGTTGACAAATGTCTGTTCAACTGGAAAGGACTCACCTGGAGCAATTTGTGTCATTTGCATAGCAATGTAATTATGCAAATAACTCTAAATCAGTGCAAAAAAATGGTCTATTTCATACAAATTCTGTCGAATTGCAGTCTGGTAAATTGAAATTTCTGTATTGTCTTTTGCAGCAGCATTTTTTTTCTTATTACACAGACAACTGGGGAAAAAAGATTTATCAATTCATATTCATGAATAACAGATAAAGTATTGTATGCTTGATTTTGCATAAAATCTGAACCATTTTTTAAAAAATCATTTTCGAAGTATGCCCAGGCCTGCTAATCATAGCAATTTTGGCCATAAAACTGTGACTAGATTTTGGTTTAATTTAGGTATATTTTATTCTAGTTCATTGGTTATTGCTTTTTTGCACAGGGTGACTATAGAGAAAACATTTTGACTTAATCATAATGAAGTTGGGTTGTAAGTGCTGGATCCAAGGAGTCTGCTGGCTAAAGCAAGGCTCCTTGCAGACCCTGGGAGCCTGCTGGTCAAAGCAAGGCTCCTGGCTGTCTGATCTTAGTGAGTGTCAATCAAGTGGTCAGCAGATGTTGGGAGCTGTTTCTTCTCTCCCAACCACTCAGACATTTGGGAGACCATCCAGCTTGACCCAGTGATTGGCTGTTGCATCAGCCCAATTGTATTATAAAAGACTGTGTGAATAACCAGCCTGTTGCTGGCTACAATACTTGTTACTTTGTAAATAAACGCTGTTGGATTCACTGAGGTTTTTCAGCCTGTTCCTTTCCGCGGTCGGACCCAAACCCCTTCAGATCTAACAGTAAGGTCAGTTTTCCATCTGCAGATCTTTCATTTAGGTAACATCTTCATTACTATGAACATAGAGAAGTGAAGTCTGTTGGCATTTTTGGAACATACAGTTGCCAGATCTATCGGTCTTGTACAAGATTGGGTGACTGTTCTCTTTATGGTACTCTTCTATGTGATGGACAGATATGCTCTGTGATTCTTATTAAACTGATGAGATGCCATCTCTTGCTTGATTGTTGGTTTGTGATAAAAGGAAATATTGTCATGATCTAGTCTGTTCTTCCTTTTGCTTGATCTTAATGTCTAAACTATATTATAGGATGTAAGCAGGCATTGCTTATTAGGAAGATTCAAGTAAAATTTGGTGGTGTTCATGGTGGAGGGATGGAGTAGGAAAAAGTTATGCTACATCAGCCTTCTCCACCATCAAATTTGGCAATTTGAATAACACAATACACATTTTCTCATCTGTCATGATCAGAGAGAGTGGGGCGCAGCTTTTCCAGGCCCCACTTTTTATTATTTGCTTTACTCATCTACAGAAGGAGAACAAAACTGGCATTAACTGAAAAGCTAGACCCACTCTAAGTTAGATGACCTTCACATCTAAAACAATGACCTTCACATCTAAAACCTAACACAGAGTCTCACTACACATTCACAAGTCAAGCAAAGGACAAAAGCTTTAGATGTGAAGGTCATTGTTGACAAATGTCTGTTCAACTGGAAAGATCTCAATGGGTGTGGGTGAGTGCGTGTGCGTGTGTGCGCTCTTATCTTAAAAGTTTACAAAAAAATGCTGGGAATTTTAAAAGGAGCTATAGAAGAATTAATCCACTTTGCCGGTGATATCCATGCCTCTTAATTCTCTTGTTCAAACAAAACATTCAATATCTTCAGCCTTGCTCATCTGTATGTGTGCACATGGATAACTAGGCCCAGTGCAGCTCATGAGCTGCTGATGGCCCATCTTGAAGTGATTCAGCACATCTAGAAGGTGCTTGTGATCAATGCCTCTATAGAAAGTGTCCAAGTTGGGGGGAGGGGAGGGATAGAAGTGACAAGATGTGTGTCACAATGTCACTTTGCAAAATCTGCCTCTTTTGTACTTGCAAAATAATATTCCACACAAGTATATATAATGAGCAGAAATTATCGATATCGTAACACGTACTTTGTCTATCTGGGTTATCATGTCTCGCTGCAGGCCCTTCAAGCTGTTCCAAATCCTCTTCCATTCCATAATGAGTATCTCTGTGTGGTAACTTTATTTCATAAACACAATTTAGCTCATGAGGAGGAGGAGAGTCTAAAACACTTTCAGCTCCCTCCCTAATGTTCAAAGTAGTTAAACAGGATAGATGGTGCCAGATAGAAATTAAAAAACTACCAATAGTTTGTTGTGCTGTCTTGGATTAATTCTCATTTATCTACTGATTATCTTAGTCTATCGGCTCCAGTGTTTTTTTCACTGCCCGTTCCCACTGAACAGATGTCAACTTCCTAAGGCAAAGACTATCAGCTGGCGAGGCTGTAGGAGGTGGTACTCTACGCAAAGTCCTAGATTCACTTAAAAGGATGACCCAGCTGCATAACTCTGTGTTATAACAATGATGTTTTACTGTGTTGGCAATGGGGCATGTTTCCTTTGTAATTTGGCAGTCTAGTTTATGCTTCCATGCCCTTTTGGTTAAGCTCCCTGCCCTCTAAATTCATGTTTTTGTCTCTTACGTTGGTTAATGTTGCAGTTTAATAGCTTGCTTGACTCTTGCACAGAATCCTCTCTCTCTTAAACTGCACAGAGCTCTGACTTTAATAATGTTGCTTTAAAACTTAACCCATGTTATGCGAGTCGGTGATGGTCTTTTCAGCTGCAATCTCATTTATAATCACTGGCAATTTCCATACAAGTTCAAAGCACAATTGACTTTTTATGATGAGGCACATTCATTAAACACAGTAGCCCTTCTTTCTGACATCAACGTCTTCAGTTTTGTGGCAAGCCAGAAGATGGCAGTGTTTTTTAACAGAAGATAAGATTTCTTGTTTAAAAATAAAATTGGAAAGAATCCAGGACTGGGAGACAGCAGGTCTGGGAATATGTTTCGAAGCTTTACTTTTTCAATAATTCCTGCTCTGGTGAATAAATTTGAAGGAATAACTGACATGGCAAAAGAAGTTAGCCAGAAATTAAATAATGCAGATACTATTTTGGAAGGAAGCTCATGTAGTGATGATCTCATGCCACCGAAAAGGGTACCTTTTTTTTAATGATCACTTATTTTACAGGTATGGTTGCAGTATACAGAAAGCTTTAAAGTGAATGTGTATGACAGATCTAATTAGGAAAAAATCTGAGCGGTGAAGCAGTTGTTGCAACACAGGATATATAGCCCTTGGTAAACTTTTTTCCAACGTGGAGAAGTGCAGAGTCGCCGTGAACAGCAAGAGGAGAGGCGCATAAAATTGATGAATAAATAAAATAGCAAGAGTGCCGAGCAGAGTAGTGCACTTTTCAGCATCCCTCGTCATTGACAAACAACATCTAGAGGGTCACGACTATTCCATTTTTGCTTTCAAATACCTTGTTTCCTAGTATGATTTTTCAGGATGCTCGCAATATAAGCCTTACCCCAAAAATAAACCCCAGTTAAGATCCTTAGCCAGATGGACACATCTAGTACCATATTCCCCTGAAAATAAGACCTAACTGGAAAATAAGTCCTAATACGTCTTTTGGAGCAAAATGCAATATAAGACTTAGTGTTATTTTCGGGGAAGCAGGGTAGCTATAATACACAGGGAAAGTACTTCCTTATTCGAACCAGGGTTATGTTTCTTTGCTATGAAAAGTGCTGTTTTTCCCTCTTCTTATTGCAAGGAGAGAGGAACAAAGACACATTATAGTAAAAGTCCTAAGGATTAAGAAATCCATTGTTTCCCTTTCTCCATTCAATGGAAAATTGTTATTATTTACATAGATCTTCATTTTTATTCTAAGGGTTCAGAGCAGCACATATAAACCGTACTGTTTTATGCTCCTCTCAATTCCATGAGATGAACTAGACCTAGAGATTTGTAGGATAAGTTAGGGAAATTGGAACTCTTCAGCTGTTGTTGAATTACAACTCTCAGTGTCTGTAATCATAGACCATATTTTTGGAAGACTATGGGGGATTATAATGGAGGAACATCTGGAGAAGCACAGCTTTCTAATTGCTGGCCGAAGATCCCCTAACGATCTTTAAGACTCCATTGGACTTTAAAACAGAATTTTCTGTAAACCATAAATATAAATATTACTTTAGAAAGAATTCCTGTGGAGGCTTAATTTTATAGAAACCATCAAGTACTTAAATGATCTTACTAGCATTGCAAATATTAACTGGTAGAAAGTTCATAGAAGACATCTAATTTCATTCCCCCCCCAGTTTTCTAGGACAGTGGACCCCAATCTTTGTGGCTTGTGGGCCGGCGGACGGGGAGGGGAATCGGCAGCACGAGAGGTAAGCTGCACAACAGACTGGTGGGCATGCACATGTGCAGTAGCTTGACTTGAATTGTATGTACATGTGCATACGCATTGGCCTGTCACTCACACAAATTGAACTGTGCTCATGCGCCCATGCACCAGCCCACCGCTGATGTGGCCTGGTTGCAAATAGATCACAGTCCAGTAGTGGGCTGTGGCCCGGATGTTGGGGACCCCTGTTCTAGAACTACAGATCATCCAGGAAGATATTGAAGTTAATCCTTGGTGCATACAATATCCTAATTATCAGGATAACTAAATCTTGAATGATTTTCATTTTCATACCCAAGATCCTTGACAAATCAGTTAGTGTGAGATAGTTGGCCATATAAATTTGATTAAACAAATAAATGAAATGATCTCACTCGATGTTTCATATATTTTATTTATAGTCTGTGGATTCCATTATTAATGCCTACTAAACTTTTCATTACAGTGGCCCTTGATTAGAGATATGCAAGTTTGGGAGGGCCTGTGGGCTGGATAGGATTCGTGTATCAGGCCAGGATTGTTTAGAATGAGAAATCATCCTAAAAAATAGGTCAGGCCAAACCAAAATCTAAATGCAATTGATTCTGCATTTAAATGTAGATACAATTCATACTGTGGAATTCCAAGTGTTTTTTGAAATTCCTATGTGACTGGCTAATTTGGAATCTGCAGGATGATATTGGAGAAGGAGATTTAAAGATGTGCCAGGACCAAAACAAACTGAATCGTGTTTATTTAAATTGTTCCCATTAATTACTTACCGCCCCAGGAGCCCTGAGTGATCAGGAAAATCTCTGTAATTTGACTCGCAAAAAGGTGGTAGATTTAATAGCCTTGAGATCTCTCTTTCTACCTCCATCTCCACAGTTGCTTAGTTTAGGCATTAGAAAAAGAAGGTTAGATGTTAATGAAGATTAAGTGTCTCTGCACCTGCTACCACAAAAGAAGGAAATAATTATCTGGTTGCTTTTATAGCAAAATATTTGTTATTTCACAATTTCCACGACTAAATAGGAAGAGCTACTGTCACTTGTCCAAGTGTCTTCCAGATGTTAATTGAAGGATGCAGGCCAATCGTAGGACACCAATTTTATTCAATCACCCACCTGCTCTTCTGTGTTAAAAATTACAGCTTAGTGACAATGTTTGGAGGAACTCTGAGAAGTTTCATCTAAGGTTTTTAAGGACCACACAAAGGTTTGAATATGCTCACTGTGTGTCCTGCCCTCATATGTGAGGATACACAACCATAAGTAACAGTTGATTCAATCAGAATATTGCAGTTTTTGTAAACATAAAAGTTTGAAGTGACTTTCTGTTGATGTGGGGTTTTGAAATATAGCCATTCCAAGTTATCTTAAAGTGACTGAACTGAAGAGTTAACACAGAGGAACTCTGAAGCAATTATTCAAGGCACACAGGCCGACAAAGAAAGCAACTTTCTCAGTGAGTTGAAACCAATTTGAGAAAACATATCCTCTACATTTTGTTTTTTGGGGTTTGTTCTGATCAGTGATCATGATAAGGTTTGACATTATTTTTCTTAGAAAAATTGCACTGTTGACAAGTTTACTTTGTGTCTGTCTCAGTCTAACTTATGTTTATCAAAGCATTGCTCCCTGCATACAGCCAGTGGGCACAATTCTGGTTCACCAGTAAGTTCACAGGGAAGTGTGACAAAGGATAACCACACTATGTCATTTAAGTCCATGTAGTCCTTGACTTACAGCAGTTCGCTTAATGACTGTTCGAAGTTGCAGCAGCTCTGAAAAAAGTGACATGACCATTTTTCACATGTATGACCATTGCAGCATCCCCATGGTCATGTGATTTACATTCGGATGCTTAACAACAGACTCACGTTTATGACAGTTGATGTCATGTGATCATTTTTTGCAACCTTCTGACGAACAAAGTCAAATGGGGAAACCATGGGTGAATCCACTTAAGAGCCATTGTGATGATTTAACAACTGCAATGGTTCACTTAAGAAATGTGGCAAGTAAAGTTGCAAAATGGGGCAAAACTCAATTCATGAATTTCTCACATAGCAACATAATTTTTGGGCTCCGTTGTGGTCGTAGGTTAAGGACTATCTGTACACAGTGGTCTGAATCTCAAATGTTTCCTCTCTTGTTTTAGCTCTAGACCCAGGATGTGTTCGAGATCCGTGTATGCAGCTGTCTTAAATACATGCCCGTTGCCAAGTGCCTGAATTTTGATCACACAACCGTGGTTGTAAGTGTGAAAATGAGCCATAAGATTTTTTTCCAGTGCTGTTGTAACTTTGAACCATCACTAAACAAATGGTTTCTAAGTCGAGGACAACCTGTATTTCTGAGTTGCTCTTTGATAAACAGGAAATAGTATAGCTAGGTGAAGTGGAGAAAGGTGATAGAAATTTAGTTGAATTGACTGAATTCAACTGAAATGAAAAGAAGCCTCTATGAATAATATTTTAGGAAATGACAGAAACCAGAAGCCAATTAAAGGAAAAGAGAAAGCAGATAAAAGCATGTGGAAGTCTACTTAAGCGCATTAAAAATGTGTGCAATTCTGACACTTGTCACCAAAGTTATGGAAGAAGAAGAATGACTTATAAGTTAGTTTGCTGATCATTTATTCTCTCTGAAATATTTTACTTTCCCCAAGTACATTTTCAGATCTAGCATGCAGAAATCTACTTATATATCTTGTTATAACTAATGATACATTCGAAGTAGCGTATAATTTTAGTCTGCTAAATTGTCTAACTTGTACTACATCTGTCAATCTGACTTCTTTTTGTACTGTATTTCATTAATACCTAAATGTTCATATGTAAATGTTAAGCTCAACTTATGGTAACGTTAAAGCTGCTAAATTCTAGGTTTCTGGACGGCCAAATATTCCTCAGAACATTTGTGTGGACGTAGGTATGTCTATATGTATATGTGTGTTTCTGTGTATCTCTGTGTGTATGTGTGTATGAAATGAGAACAGAATTCAACATAGTATTTTATTTCTCTTTACCTACTTCACTGTTATTCTATTTTGTTCTAACCCTGTAGGTTAATTATAAAACCTTGTGCACATCATTCTATGCTTAGAAATGTAGGTTAATTGTAAAACCTTGTGTACATCCTTCTATGCTTAAAGAAGTTAGAAAACTAGCTTCACAAACAAGCCTAGAAGGATGTGAGATAAAGAAAGGATGTTATAATCAGCATTAAGATAGTCAACAGGCAGGTCAAAGGATCAAAGGACATGCAAACAGCACAGGTGAAAGACAAGCTGTGATAGGACAACAAAAAAGACCCCCGAGCATAGCATGAACCTTGCACGAGTATATCGCAGCCAATAAGGATATTGCTCACCTATGCTTCCCGACAAAATGCAACAATAAAAGGGACTGACTCGTTGGTAGAAACAGCAAGACCACCCAGAGAGAGAACCTTGCGCCTTCCTATCTCTGATTGCAACACAACTCCATTTCACAGGGGTAAAAAAATACTTGCATCATACAAGATGCTAACATGACTCAGAATCAGAATTTATTGACCAAGTGTGTCTGGCACACAAGGAATTTGTCTCCGGTGTACATGCTCTATATCTACATGCATACAATAAACAAACTGTGATTACAACCATAAGATACATTCATAATCATAAAGTACATTTGTCTTGTCAAGTACATATAAGCATAAGATACATTCATAATCATAAAGTACATTTGCCTTGTCAAGTACATATAAGCATAAGATACATTCATAATCATAAAGTACATTTGTCTTGTCATGGATATATAAGCATAAGATACATTCATAATGTATCTTATAGGCTGTATACCGCCCTGGGTCCCCTTGGGGAGAAGGGCGGTATATAAATTTGACTGATAAATAAATACATGAATAATCATAAAGTACATTCGTCTTGTCATGTATGTATAAGCTGCAATTGACAAACCATGATCTTAATCTTGAATACAATCACAATCATTAAATTACATTCATCAAGTCAAAATAGGGGTACTAAATGAACAGCTATTTTATATTGTAAGATGTAAGCAATGGCAATTGCCATACAATTAAGAGAGTGGGTAATAGGAAATAGGAAAGATGAGGAAGTTATAATAATATATGCTTACTAGATAATGTAACAGTGTTGTGTAAGCTTGTTATTTAGTAGGTTGATGACATGGGGAAAGAAATTATCCTTGTGTCTAGTTGTTTTGGTTTGCAATGCCCTATAGCATCTGGAGGGAAGAAGTTGAAACAGATTATGTCATCAAAAGGAATCCTTGTGTTTTTAAAAAAATGCAGAAAGGAAAGCATTCTATTAAAAACAACATGCAGAACATGATCATTGAACTAAAAGGTATATTTGAGGGAAAACCCTTTTTTTAAAGAAGGCTGCATGTGGGGGGGTCTGCCTGTCAGAGAACAAAAGTAGAACTACGGTATCTGCATTGAAAACAGTTTCTGTGTAATTTATTTTAGCAAACTAGATAAACTAGTTGAAGAGAAATTCAAATACCCTTTGCATTATTAGATGACATAATGAAAGTGAATGCCTGAACACTTCAATTCCTTGCCTCCCATCTTAAATCTATAAGTACACCTGCCAGACTGGAGCAGTGTTCTGCTAATGCAGGCAGTAAAAGAGGCCATCCTTAACCTACTTTTCAATCCCTTTTGAAGAACATTTGAAAGTTTATTTGGTAGCATTGGCCATATTCAACTACCAGACTGTAAACATACAGGCATATAATCGAGTCCTTGAATAGAAGTGAAAAATGAAATTCTATTCTGAATTACCCAGCTCTACAAAACTGCAGTGCACTTTGCTAAAGGGGTTGCATGGTTTGTCATCCTGACCTCGGATTCTAGAAATGCTCTGGCTGAACACAGTGGTATTTAAATATGGAAACGTCTTCTTGAGCTATATTTAAAAAAGGGAAACAATGAGTACAGGAGCCCTTCCCCTTTGACTTATCGTCTCTTTGCATTATCATGATGGATGATAGTTCAACAAATGGACTGGTGGTAGAACACATGATTTGAATGCAGGAGATCATCCTGACATCTCCGGAGGGAAGGATCAGGTACCAATGTGATATGAAAAGACCTTTGCTAGAGAGCAACTGTCAATCATTCCTTTCCTTTGGTCCTTCAAAGTCTTTCCAAGGTCATATCAGGAAGTTTTTCCAAAAGTGCTTCCCATTAAACGAATAACCTTTCCTGGCGATTTGCTATAACTCCAGTTCAAGCATACTTTAAATGCAATCGTTGCAACTTGGTAAGTAGGAATGAAGTATGTATGGTTTATTTGGTTTAGATTAAGTTATTTTATTTCACAATAATTTATTACCTGCCCTGAACATTTTAAGAAAGGAAGAGATTCAAATTTATTTAACCAACGGTATTTCCTGACACTTCAAGTTACTGGTGGATTTTGATCTGCAATATTTTGGTTTTGAGCAATGATTACAAGTTAGTTTTCTCTTGCCTTCCAATCTTTCAGACAGCTGAAATTTATTCATGACTGCTGCTCAGTATATGCCGGTTTGATATATAGCCTTCATTGAATTCTGTTGTCAGACTTAAGAAAGGAGCATCTAAAAGGCTTCTAATTTTGAACATTGGGAGTAATGATCAGCTTCCCAGCTGTTTATTCTAAATGCAATCTCATTTTTGAAAAACTAAAGGAAGCCTTGATGGCAAATCATGACTAATTTCTCTACTCTTTCCATTTCTCCTTGCTTAATATTGTTAATTAAATTAACTATTCCCTTCCAGCTGTTTATAGAACAACAACCAGATGCTTTTTCTACATTCCACACATTTTATTTGTTACACCAAAAAGAGGAAAAGAATATACAAAGCACATTTTGGGGGTAGCAAATAAAGCCCCTTGACAATATTAATCATCTGGTATCTGATAATTTTAGACAGGATTATTATTAGGTCCCATGAAGTTGATGTCAGTTCTTGGTGAACCCATAGGTCAGTGATGGCGAACCTATGGCACATGTGCTGCAGTGGACATGCAGAGCCTTCTCTGCTGGGACGCAAGTCGCCCCAGCATCACCCCAGAGTTGAGCATGCTCAGAAAGGAATAGCGGCACCAGGTAATGATGTCATAGGGCCATGCATATGCTCAGAAAGAGAGTAGCAGTGCCAGACAATGATGTAGTGAACCACTTATTAGTTGCAACTCATCCGGGCACCTAGTGTCCAAAAGGTTAGCCATCACTGCCATAGATAGACAGACCGTACCTAACTTCCAGTCCTCTGATGGTGTATTTATCACTGCTGTAATTGAGTCCATCAAACTTGCTTCCGTCTTTCCAATCAGTATTGACTCTCAAGAAAACTAGGTCTTTGCAAAATGTGCCATAATCTGAGCTTTGAGAGAGAACTCAGGATTCATCTGTGATGCATTATTTGTTTTCATAAATATTCATGTTGAAGTCTCCTCCAACACAATGTTCTAAAGTGTCAATGCTCTTTTTATCTTGCTTCTTCAGAATCCAACTTTCACTTCCATAAAGTATTTAATGGAAAACTGTGGCCTGCATGCTTCAGATCATCATGTCACAACATATTCTCCGAAGTTTTTATTGCTCCCCTACCAAGGGTATGCCATATTCCTGGACTATCGCTTTATTTAAGTTTGTTAGTTGAAGCTAGAAGGCAAAAGCTATGTCACTTCTAAGGCTGATTATTGTGCCTATTGTCAATAGTATGACTTTCCTTAATTATAATGTCATTTTTTTCTATTGTGCTCCTTGACTTTCATTAGTAGAACTTGCAAATTGTTTGCATGCTCAGCTGTCAGGGTAGCATCACCAACATAGTATGGATTACTGATGTTTCTTCCACCAGTTTTAAAATCATGCTTATTTTCTTCCAATCTACCTACCCTCAAAATATATTCAGCATAAAGGTTGAATAAATAAGGAGGGAGTTTATAGTCTTTCAAACTTATGTGTGGCACCTCCACATTTATGTATGGAATAATGCAGATGTTTCTACTTGTTAATAAACAGAGTGCTGATCTAGCTTCCACTTATAGTACCAGAGGATTTTTGTAGATAAGGAATTAAATTTCAAGCTACCTTAGATGTTGACCTCTTTACTGTGCAGAATTTCATTGTAAATCTTCCATATTTGTTTGATTTTCATGGAATCAATATCAATCAACTGGTATCCTTTAGCAATACCAATTAAAGGTGGAACCTCCTATATGGAGGAGGATTTTATTTTTCTATTCCAGTTTGTTTCCATCTCAGTGTCTGTAGAATGTTGTAATATTGCTTCTTGTGTGTTTTAGCAGTTCCCTGACATTATTTGTTAAGTTCCTTCTTGAAATTCTTGATTACTTTTTTTTTTTAAAAAATAGGAAGTCTTGGGATTGGTCAATCTTTTCTTTGCAATTTCCACCTTTTATTCTCACACTCTTTTGACATTCATTTTGTTTCTGAGTCTTTGGCAATCTCTTTTTGCATTCATTTTTAATAACTTTGATTTCATTTCACATTTTCTCTTGTTCTCTGTCAATTAGGTTCAGGACTTCAAAGAAATTCTTTGATGCTGTTCTTGAAAATTATGGCTATATGCTCAAGATCATATCATTGAAACTTTTGTTGGCTTGGAATTTGCCCATGAACAGTTTACGGAACTGTTCTACAGTCAGCCCCTGGCAATGTCTTTGATGTTTTAAGAGAGGTCGTCTACCCCTTTTTAACAATAATAGTCAACTTGATTTCTATGTGCTTATCTGAAATATTTATATATATTTATTTATTCATGGAATATATATATATATTCTAGTCTACAACCTCAAACAACATCTGTTGCCTGCATTTTCTGTTGATATCTGATTGAACTTGATCCAAAAGCTCATCAATCTCTTCTGTTCTACAGCAGTGATTGGAGCATAAAGTTGGATAATCAACATAGTAAGGGATTGTCTGAAAAATCTAATTGATATTATTTGGCAATTGACTGTCTGATACCCAAGTATAGTCTTTGCTGTATGCTTCCTGACCATATAAACAATGCAGTTTCTGCTTTATTTTCTTTACGCCCTGAGCAGCAATAGTATGATCTACTGAATGCATTCAGTTCTAGTTGTCTTGAATTGCTGATACCTATAATG
>JANHFO010002951.1:99800-110074 GCA_032468095.1 Pareas carinatus | reverse complement strand
GAGCAAGAGAGGGAGGGAGGGAGGAAGTAAGGAAGAGAAGGAGGAATAAAGGAAGGAAGGAGGGAGGGAGGGAGGAAGGAAGGAAGGAAGGAGAGGGAGGGAGGGAGAGAGGGAGGAAGGAAGGAAGGAAGGAATTTTCATTTCTACCTATGTATATTTGTAAGAATATCAGCATTGATATTTCATATTTCCTAAACTAGGGTTTAGGTCAAGAGCACATCTGACAGAGTTAATAGGAATGCTATGTAAAATACTAAATACAATTGTCTCCAGACATTCCATTATTGAGAATTGTAGAAGGAAGTCTGTTTTTCAACATGGTGCTTATGATCTAGTATGCAAAGTGACTCAAGACTAAATAGAAGGGAACAGGATGTTGAGAAATAGCCTCCATTAGAAAACAATCACCAGAGGCAACAGCTTTATCATCAGCCTGCTTCAATGAAACATTTCACTGTCCAGATAGTCATGCAGTGCTCAAATTATAATGTGTGGATTTAATCATTTCTTACTTTATGTGTGATTGTGAATCATGCCTGGGGAAGAATGGCATTACTACCATAGGAAAGCTCTGTTCCTATTTCTTTCTTTTTTTGCCTTATTGTGTTGGAACCTAAACTTTTGCAATGAACAATAGCCTTTTACCACAAAGGTCAGAAAGGAGAACGTGAACAGCAACAAAAATCAAATTAAATCCTGGTGCAGAGCATCTCTGGCTGATAACTTTGCAAGAGCATTGAATATTTTCTAAAGAAAAGACCTTGAAGGTTCACATAATGCATCAAGGGAGGAGGATGTTGACAAGCCCAAAAGGATGGAGAGACCTTGTCTTGCAAGGATGAGCCTTAAAATAGGTTTGCTTGAATCCAGATGTGCTTAGTTTCACTGGGAGCACCTTGAAGCTCTGGCAATAAAGGGTGGAATGAAATCTGCCCTTTTATTTACCAAGCCGCTAAAACAACCTTTGAGGAATCCTACAGTAGGGAAGGCCAAGCGCAGGGTTGGGCAACTATGGCCCCTTTATTACCTGTGGACTTCAACTCCCAGAATTCCTGAGCCAGGATGTGCCCTACACCTAACCCTTCTGTTGATTAACATTACTGCTATGACTATGTATCGTCAGATCTGATTTACTCTAATTAATTGATCCAACAGATCGAGCAGGCAGCATGCCAAATTGGTGTATTAACGAAATGATTGATATGGAAAGGTCTACTTTATCGATAAAACACATACAATGCAAATAGAAGATTTAGTGCTGTTCATTTTACAATCTTAACATTTTCAGCAGAATAAGGCAAGCAAGCTACACTGGAAAGGCACTTAGTTGACTTGAAAACAAAGAGAGAAAGGGCATCAGATCAACTCAAGTATATAAAACTTCTGAAATCTGAAATACATCAAAACCTATCTCAAAAACTTCCAAGAAACTATATCAGAAGGTTTCTAATAGTCCGAAGGCATTTTGGCTGTTAGATTACATAACATAGAAACAAACTAACATAAGCAGTGCACTGCTGGATCAGACCTTTGATATTCAGTAAATAGCCTTCAAAGACAGTCACACCATCATCAAAGTTGTTTCCCATAACATCCATGAATTGGTTCAGCCTTTTTTTAAAATATAGCCAACATCTGGGTTAGGAGAAGTACATTAATTAACAACCTAATGTTTTTGGAACCCTATGGCCTCATTTAATTTGGTTGTGTGCCAAATTATTATCAATTATTTTCAAATTGTACTAGGTGAGGCAGAGTAGCAACTGAATCAAAACATCCATATTTATCCCAACGATAGGCATATAACTAGAAGTCAAGGAGAGTATCCTTGCCTGACTTGGTAATAACTGTAATATTCACAAAATGTGCATGGTAGAGATTTAGTTGAAAAAGCTTCACCATGTACTTCCAACAAAATAGAAGATGAAATTCCACTATGCTTTTTGGATCAATTAACTGAAATACTATCAGAACCAGGCAATGTTCCCAGTTTCATAGATTAAAATATGTTGACCATTTCTTAAATAAAACAAGTAAGACTGGTTTAGTTGCTTGCCCCTGTAATAAATGTGGCATAGTAATCTTACATTCTGTAAACAAGAGCATATCTTATTGTACATTGATAAAGAATTTAAACTCTAGAATTTAGAAAAGAAATTTAAAAACAGTGACAAAGGTATGTTAAGTATGTATTTCTCACATTATCTTGAATTTATTGGATACGTACTGCGGGTATCTTCCAGTTTAGTTGGTATCCAGCATATTCCCACTCAATCCATATATCCAGATGAGAGTAAGCACATTCACACACGTAAGCAGACCAACATCCATTGAAAACATAGACATAAACATCACTCAGTTCAGCTTCTAGGAATATAGCTTTCTGTTTATTAAATGCCAAAATACTTCAAAATACAGTTCATTAAATGCAGAAGGGGGATAGTTAACTTCCAAAAAAAGGCAAGGAAAAGCAAGGAAAGAGACAAAGATAAAAGGCAAAGGTTCTTCCTGCACATGCGTGCTAGTCGTAGCAGACTCTAGGGGCGGTGCTCATCTCCATTTCAAAGCCAAAGAGCCAGTGCTGTCCG
This sequence comes from Pareas carinatus, assembly GCA_032468095.1. NCBI lineage: Eukaryota > Metazoa > Chordata > Lepidosauria > Squamata > Pareidae > Pareas > Pareas carinatus. Next base: position 107,486 of record JANHFO010002951.1, on the reverse strand, counting down.
AAGACGTCCCCGTGGTCATGTGGCTGGCATAACTAGATGCTAAAGGCGCATGGAGTGCTGTTACCTTCCCACCAAAGTGGTCTCTATTTTTCTACTTGCATTTTTGTATGCTCTTGAACTGCTAGGCTGGCAGAAGCTTGTGGTGAGTAACAGGAGCTCAATCCGTTATGCGGTGCTAGGAATTTGAACTTCCAAACTGCTGACCTTCCAATCGACAAGCTCAGTGTCTTAATCCGCTGAGCCACCAGTAATTTATCTGCATCTCTATCTTCATCAAAAGACACAGAGATTTTTAGAACCAGTGGAAACAACCACTGTGAACACTCTCAAAGGAAGTGACCTTTGGTTATTCCAGCTTTAACATTCTGCTAAGCATACTGTACATAAGAGTAGCAGAATGGTGATGGAGAGTAGACCACTTGGTGATGCCTCCTCTATTCTGCACCATAAAGGAAACAATCTTGTGGATGAGGATGATGCATCCAACACCATTGATGGTACAATATAACACTGCTTTGTTTGTTAAGTATAAAAGTGAATAGTTTAATTCAGTAGATATTACTCTCCATTTTAAGTTTTGCTTCCTTGTGAGTTGTAATAAAAAAATGTTTTGGAGACAGGAAGCTTGTTTACTTCATAATTAAAAGAAACAGGATCTCTATTGATTAGAAAATGGATGGAATTCATAAAGAGTTTACAAAATTGAATGTATCCTTTAGAGATTTAACTAATTGCTTTTTCTTTTCGTCAGATGCATGAGCTATAATTTGACCTTGAGTAAATGCTTTGGCTGCGTCTCATACTAAAGAGAATGTTGCCACTGAGTCTCTCTCAGTATGAAAAAACCCTCTGCGTTCTCTTTTATTAACCATCTGGTTAATAAAATATTTATTTTTCAGGAAAGATACATTCAAGGTCCACTTAAAAAGTTGCAAAATAAGAATAAAAAGTTCACCAAAGCATGATCTGAAAGTGTAACAGCATCTATGTCACTGGTTTAACTTGCAATCAAGAAATTTATTTATTTAGCATATGGTGATGTTAGCATTAGCCAGGAGACTACAATGCTAATGCAAAGTAGTAATTTGGATGCTTGTTCACTAGCCCTATTTTGTTCACACTTGCATGCTTCCCAGGTCTGCCACAGAAGGACGATCTAGCTCTGCATCAGAAATAAAAATGTGGAGCTATCCTGTAGAATCACCTGAAGCCCTCTCTCTCCATTGAAACTGCCTCACAATGGGCATTGCAACCGAGAAGGCCAAGCACTGAAGGATTCTAACTACCCACATGAAGCACTGAGTCATCTCCCCCTGAAGTGGTGCCTGTTCATCTACTTGCATGTGGCATGCTCTTGAACTGGACAGAAAATGAGGCGACTGACAGGAGTTCATTCTGCCACGCAGTGCTAGGGTCATTAAGCTGGCGAGCCACTGCACCTCTTAATCAAGAAGTGAGATATCAAGAAACAATCTAGATGGAAACAATCTCTACCAGAGAAAAAAGGAAGTCTAATAATGTTGGGAAGAAGTAATGGTCCCATTGTCTTTACTAAAGTGGTAATAACTATAGCAGTGCTGAATTTTATTAGCACATTTGTAGGAAAATACACTTTGCAGTTGAATTTCAAAAGTAGCATTAAAAGACAATTCCATGTGTATGGGGGTTAATCTTATAATATTCTAAATGGCCTATATTTTTCTTCTCCTTAATGTTTCTCGTTAAGTGTAGAATTTTTAAAAGCGTGAAGGTTTACTAGTAGCAATCTAGGAATATTATTCCCTGTGTATTGAGTTTCAGCATAGTAAATGAGTATGGTTTCTTTAAGTTAGGAGAAAGCATCACATTGGCAACATGCTGCATGAGGCTTTATTTTTGTAATTCACACAGTTCTCAGTCCAGCTGTACTCTCACAATTATACCATGGAAATGAGACAGCAAAATGGTCATGCATTGCTTTGTTTTGTTTTGTTTAACTAAATAGACAACGAGGTTGCCTATTCAGTCTCTCATTTACTTTTGGACTGTTTGAAGTCCTGTTGCATTGAAGATTTCTGGCTTTTAATAACCATGTTAGCTGTCTTGCAAGAAGCAGTTGGTTATCAAACATCTGTATGGAACTTAACCAGCCCAAAGTCACACAACTGGCTTTTATGCCTAAAATGGAACTAGAACTCACCGTCTTCTGGTTTCCAGGCCAACATCTTATCTGCTAAGAGAACAAAAGGAAGGGGAATTCATTTTGACAGGCTATTATCCATCCCTGAAAAAGGTTATACTTTTTGCCTGTGACAAGGGAAAAGCAGGAACACAACAACAAATTGTAAACTGTAGTGGGAAATGACTTAAATTAATTGGAAACAAGACAAAGATTGATAAAGCTTTGATGTCCTTCACATGAATTGAATTCATTGATTGAAGGGAGAACAGTTAATTACACTGTTGAAGTCAAGCATTCTTTGAAGTTTAAAATACCTGGCATTTTATGGTCAAGTTGCAATAATTAAAAATCTGTATTTTGATCCAATGGTTATATTTGGTCACGCTCTTCTATTAAGATAGTCCTTTTTTCCCTCCAAGTGTATAACTCTAAGTGTATACATACCATGACATTTAATTAAGTGGAATTACCGATACCCTTGGAAAAATCTTTGTTCCTTGCTTAAATTAAATGCCCATCAAAGGAACATTGCCACCACGTAGGGCAAAAGAATTCTGGTCTGCGTTTTCATGAAAAAGAATCAACAAGCATGAATTCAATTTTCAGGGAGTGATTTTTATGTTTGAGTATCACAAAAGTTTCCTATAATTCTTGGCAGTACAATCATAAAACATAAAGGTGATAATAATTTATCATTGGCATTGTGTCTGGAGGTGATTTTTTGCTAGTTTCTCTTTCTTACAACCATAACGGAAACCTCATCTGGGAAATCCTCTTTGAATTAAAATTGCCAGGATCAGATACTAGCTGGTGATCTGACTAATCCTACAAGTCCTATGATGTAGACCAGATCAGGAAACCAATTCCATAGAAAGACTAGAGTTAGGCATTCTATAGTGACAGAATCTCGCAAGCCTGACTTTCTTCTTCTTCTTCATTGGGTACCTACTTTTACAGATTATGGGAAAGCTGTACATTTGAAATAGCTTGTCTTCAACAAAACATTTGATAAAATAGCTCAAGTCATGGTGACTGATAAGCTAGTTAAATGTCAGCTGAATGACAGTGCAATTAAATGTGTACCATATTCTGAAAATGCTCCTCAGTGGTGCTTCATTAGATCAGAAAGAGATGTCATTGACATGCCACCAAGATCAGTCCTGAATTCTCTACTATTCTGCTATATTGATGATAATGATGGTGATGATGATGATATTATCCATTCAGCTGTGTCTGATCCTTGGTGATTCAATGGGGCCAATCTCTTCACATCTTCCAATTTTGCACTCCTTGAGTTATTCTATGCTCTGGCTGGTGTCATCTTTGATGGTGTCCAGCAACCATGTTCTTTGATGATCTGGTTTCCTTTTACAACTAACTCTTCCAAACATAGTTGCTTTCTACACTAAATTCCCCCAAATGACATGGCAAACATGAGTATATTTTCATTAATTATTTCCATATATATTTCCATTTGGATATAGAAGTGGGGAAATGCTTATCAAATTCAAAATGGGATAGCTCATTCCTTACAAGACAGATTGGTCATGTGCCAGCAAAAAATGTCAACACTTACAAACAGACTTTCTCATAATAATTTGTCTGTAACTTGCTCTTTATAGCACTGTTCATACTATAAGCCCATTCACTTTGCTGCTGGTCATCCTATTCTTCCCTTTCCTTCCATCTTTCCCAGAATTAGAGCTTTCTCTAGAAAATTGAGTCTTTGCGTAATGTGTTCGAAGTAGGATAATTTGAGCCCAGTCATTGGTGCCTCGAGTGAGGACTTTAGGTTACTTTATTTCATCATTCACTGATTTAACAGGAGTTCACTTTTCAAACTGTGGAAAGTAACCAAGTCAGTCTATACTACTGTGGTCAGACCTGACTTCCAATACAGAGTACAACACTTCAAGAGGAATTCCTAAAACCCAGAACTGATTCAGAGAAGGGTAATGAAGTTGATCAAGTGGCTATACACCGTGAAAGGAGATTAAAAGTGCACAGTGTATGTGACAAGATGACTGAGGAGGATGTGAAAACCTTTTCAGTAAAGATGTCACCTAAAAAAAAAAAGCTAAAGTTTTATCCTTTTTTTTGTTCAGAGTGCAGAAGATGGAATGTTGATTAAAGTAACAGGAAGACAGGTTCCAATGAAATATTAGGAAAAGTTTCTAACAGGAAGAAAAATGAGAGCTGTTACCTAAAGAATGGATGTAGATATGTAAAAGTGGGAGACTAGATAATCAATCTGCTTGAGATGCTTTAATCTGGATTTCTCCACTGGGGGGGCGGGCAGGGCTAAACCTGATGGTCTAAGTAAGGTCTTCTAGTTCAACCCCCTGCTCAGCCTGGGAACCCTATACCATTTCTGACAAGTGGCTGTCTAATCTGTTCTTAAAAACTTCCAGTGATTAAGCACCCACGATTTCTGAAGGCAAGCTGTTCCACTGGTTAATTTTTCTCACTGATAGGAAGTTTCTTCTTAATTCTAGGTTGCTTCTGCCATTGATTAGTTTCCATCCATTGTTTCTAGTCTTGTCTTCTGGTGTTCTGGAAAATAAGCTTACCCCCTCTTCTTTGGAGCAACCCCTCAAATACTGAAATACTGCTTTCATGTCACCCGTAATCCTTCTTTCTCCAGACTAGCCATGCCCAATTCCTGCAACCGTTCTTCATAAGTTTTAGTCTCCAGTCCCCTAATCGCTTTTGTTACTCTTTTCTGCACTTTTATCAAAGTCTCAACATCTTTTCCTGTGATCATGTTGAATCATGTTTATTATTTTATTTTTTGGCAATCTTCTTGCTAAAGTATTTCCCAGTTTTCTAGCTTTCATTTTTTTTAACCTATCTTGTACAAGTTATTATTAACCAGTGAGAGATTTTCCATACAGGTATGTTAGTTGGACTCTTGCACTCAATGCCCATTTCCAGCATATGATATTTTTTTTTGCTTGGTGCCACAATTTTATTTCATACATCACTTGCATTAAATCTTCTTGGCATTAAAATGGCTGGTGTACCAATCCACAGGAGAGATGCTGTCATAATAAGTTGCCTCACAGATGATCTTTGCTTTCTCTTTTTTTTGTCTGGAGTGTTCTGTAGGGGGAAATGTATGTATATATAAATTAGGCAGATCTCTCCACTAACAAGTAGTCCAAGAAAGTTCATGAGAAGATGAAAAAGGAATATAAATTATGATTAACCAACCATTCACCCTGGTGATCTGAAACAAATGGATCCTTTTACTAACAAGCAAGATGGGTTTTTGGAAATTTCTCGAGTGATGGTGCTATATTTGTTAGATTTTGGTTTCTATGATTCCATCCAGGATCCGGGTGATGAATTATAGGGGGTGAGGTTCAACATCCCTGCAAGATACTGAGGTGATAATAATTCTCTTGAATAGATGGCAGCCTTGACATTTTGGGAAAAATAATGCAAATGAAAGAGGCAAGGTTTTTCTGGAATATATTGCTACAATATCAGTATAGGTAAGTATCCACATCAACTCTGTTGCTCCCTTTGAATGCAATATAAGATTCAAAAAACAAAGATTTAGGATTGATATCACTCCGCTAATTGCTATTATTTCAGCCATTCTTTAAAAAACAACAGAGGAACGCTTTAAAAGAAATAAGTCCAAATTGAGACACAAGGTGGCAGTACAGTTTTCTTTTAGGCTTGATGAACGTTTTAGAATTGCAGTAAAATCTATCAGAATGTAGGCATACCAGATCAAATGTTTACCATTCAGATGTTCACCTTGTTTGAATGTTCACAGCAGAAGTATGATCAGATTCTGTCAGCATGCGGATTAAGACATTTTACGAGGTACAAGTTGAGTCTGAGATTTCAGGATTGACCTCACTCTTTCTAAGTGGAAAGTCCTCGATCCTAGATTTGAGATATGGTTTGAATCTGTAGGATCAAATGTGAATGTAATTAAGAAGCAAATGCGGCAAAGTTAAGCTCTGAATTGGAACTGAAATCAAGCCAAGAGAACAGTTTAAAGAAATGATGGTCCAGGACAAAAATGAGTTCACCCAGTCTTACCCTTATGTACAGCTTGCTACATAAATATTATTTTGAATGATATTTCCTACTCTGATTTTGTTTGAGTAGTCCCAGTCAGTGAACATAAACTGTTTTTATAGCCATGATCACTGATAAATCCAACCTTACCTGAATAGCCTAACTGCTAACAAAATAATCTCTTGACATACATTTCATTGCCTGAACAGATGCCTGAATTTCCAGCTGTTGGGGGCATAATTAAAACCAGTGAGAATTCTCTTTTCTCTGCAACTGAACCAGGACTCGCTGATCTTGGACAAAATGGTTTCAGTGGTTGGGAAGGTAAGATTTTCCTAAGTCCAGGTAGAATCGTATATGTTTTGATCTGAAGGCTTGTTTATGGAACTGTTTTCTCCCTTTTGTTATTTTCACTGATTTACTTGCATTTCCTGGTTCTAAATAACGCTACAAAACCGCCCCTCCGCCTGCTTTGTGGTATTGTTTTTCTTTGTTTCTGTCACAGGCATACGTTCCTAATTAGAATAAATGCTCCATGAGCATGGAGATGTGTAGTAAATATATCAAGAGTACGATACCTGTTTCCTTGGGCTACAAGTTGGCAATGAAAAAAAATAGATTGTCAAGATTTTTTTCCCCTCCATCCCTTCCCTCAGTCATTTGGACTGAATGCCTTCTGAATGATAATTATGAGGGTTTATAATACGTATTACATTGTGAACTGATATAATTTGCAGTTCACATTCTTGGGAGATTGGTTTTTGTTTAATGCAAGGGTTGGTGTTCTTTGCATTAGTGTCATTATAGTCAAATGTTGCATAGCGCTTTGGATTGAAAAGCACCAAGGTGTTTTAACAGCATATGGGGGCAATGTCCCCAGAGATGCAGCTGCTCTTTTGAGCTGCCCGAAGGTGCTGTGTTTCACTCCTGCCCCTTCAAAGCACATTTAACCTAAGTACTGCACTGTCTTAATACAGATTTCCAAAGTCCACATGTTTTATTATCGGGCCATTCTAAGCCTGGGTAATTTAATTTATTTGTCTTAGACTACTTAGATGAATGCTGAATACAAACACTGAAGTTGATCACAAGAGTGTTCGGAAAAAGTCAAGGAATAAATAGCAGTAAAAACTAGAACAAAAAAGGAAAATGCTTAGTTATATTTATAATTTTCAGGAAATATAATCTATATTTATTTTAGTTTATATTTCCTGAAAAATTCTAAAATATTGAATAGTGGGTTTAGAATTCTAGGACTTAGAATTTAGGTCTAACGGAAAAGATATATGTTTCTCTTAAAATTAGAATTATAATTTATTAGCCAAGTGTGTCTGGACACACAAGGAATTTGTCTCCAGGCTACATGCTCTCAAAAACACGATCATAATCATAAAATACATTTATAATCACAAAGTACATTCATCATGTCATCATGTTATAAAGTACAATCATCATGTCACAAAACACATTCATCATGCCATATGATA
>JANHFO010002951.1:79928-95298 GCA_032468095.1 Pareas carinatus | reverse complement strand
GTGTTCACTAAGAAAGGATTTTTCTAAATATTAATTTTTATGCGAGGTGTTTTGATTTTTTAATTCTGGATGTTGTGATTGGACAAAATATGGTTTGTTTCCTTTCTCTTGATTGGAGGACTTTTGCAGCCTCTCCTGATTGGAAGACTTTTGCAGCCTCCCCAGATTGGAGGGCTTCCCTATTTGGTTTTGAATTTTTCATTGAATAGCACTAATGGAGGCCACAATTGAACCAGTACCTATGGCAACAATGCTTGAGTACAAAAACCAGTGAGGGCAGGGGAGGCCGGACAAGGCCTCAAAACAGCTGAGAGACCTACTGAGGCCTCTTTGCTGTTTTTTGACTGTTGGAATAAAAATTCTGAAAAGACTTACGGTGTCCAGCTTTCTTTCCCCCACGGAACCTATCACTCTCCTTCTCTGTAAAAGGGGCAGGGGTGGAGGTGGAGGAGGTCGGAAGAGGTCTGCAAAGTGCTTTCAGAGGCCTGTATTTTCCAAGGCCTGTCTTCCTCTATGGCACGCATGCGGCTAATTATATCAAACTCATAGCGAAGCACAGGTACCAATAGCTAGTAAAATATATAATATAGTTAATGTATATAAAATCAGATAATAAGATAAAAAGTTTGCATTCTGGTGGAACCACATTACTAGTTGTCCAGGGCTGCAGATGGCCCGTGGATCACTGGTTGGACACAACTTCTCTAAATTTAAGTCTCTTTCTGAGTCAAAAGAATGGGATCATGTAAATTCATGTCTTTAATGAATATGGTGTAGGCGATGACCGGGCTGAGCCTGAAGGAGGGATCAAACATGTCATTAGTCCAAGTCCAGCTCACTTTGAATTCCTTTCTTATCTCCCAAGTATTTCCCTTGATTGTTAGTAGTTCAGATTGTTGTAGAGACCTTAAGCTTGCAATAAACCCTTAAACACATTTGTACTACTTGAATCTTCTGATTTCCTCAGCACTTTACATATGGCAGCTTGGTTTCTCACTGGAATTTGGAGCTATGTTTTGTTATGTGAATCGAGATAACTTTGACAATAATAATAATGAATGTATCTTATGCCTATATATACAAATGATTGTACTTTTATATATACAAATGATTATGAATGTATCTTTGATTGTAATCACAGTTTGTTTATTGTATGTAGGTAGGTATTGATTATGTACCCCGGAGACAAATTCCTTGTGTGTCCTGACACATTTGGCAAAATAAATTGATTCTGATTCTGATTTAGCACTGTCAACATTTTTTGGATTTGCATTTTCATGTTACCCCTTTAAGGATTTTTTTTCCAGATTGAGCGATTGATATTTTTCACCCTCCTATTTTTATTGCCTTTGTGTGTAGTGTGTGGTTCTTGATCACAGTGATTAGAAAAAATGGTGACATGTGGGAAGGAAACGTTTGGCAGAGAATTGTACTCTGATTCAGACAAAGCTGCCTCTCTTATTGGTAAGGATTTGGGTATAGCTGGGCCAGCTAAAATACATGGGGTGTGTTTATCAGAGGTAAACAATGTAAAGCTTGAAGGACATACATAGCCTCCCAACATCTGTTCTGCGGTCTCCAGAACACTGGCAGATTATAAAATTGATATTTGCCAGGAAAACCCAGGATTTTTGTCAGTTATCTCCTTGCTTTCTTTTAAAAAGGAACAAAACCGAACCACAAGCAGTGTGTAAGGCTAAATCCAGTCATCAACATTTCCCGTATATCCTCTCTTCTCAAAAATAAAAAAGGCTGAAATAGTTTGCTCATGCCACCAGGGCCTGAGTCTCTTTTCTGTGATTCTGGGAATCTGAAAAAAGGAAAGAAAAGAAAATACAGAATCTAGTCACAGGTTACCCTCCCTTATCCTGCTCCCTTCATTAGAAGTAGAGGTTAGTATACATTTATATGAGAAAGCCACTGAGTAAACATTTTGTAGTGTGTGAAGAGTGAGATACAAGCAAACACATGTTTTATAGGGCAGAGGCAAAGGATAGTTGCCCTTAATGTGTAAGAACTATAATATATCATGCCTCTTGTGAACCATGGCCTTGGTTGGTGCCCTCAGCCTTCCGATAAGCTAATCAATATTGCTTCTGTGAAATTCAGTAAGATTAGTTTAAAGTAAATGTCAAAGCTTAGCCTTTGGAAATGTGAAGTACCAATAAAGAACAGAGTGCTTCTTAGTTTGTATAAAATACCTTTTACTAGCCAGTAATAACAGACAGACGGAGCCATGGAATAGGAAACGTTTAAGTCCCTCAGGGGCATAAGACTTCCACTGCTTGCACAAGAAATTAGAAAACCATAAATTCAATATTGGTGGGGAAGAAAGAATGCATTTATAGCGAGGAAAGATGTGAACCTGTTTTGGTTTGAATTTTAGATCTAGCTAATCAAGACCTGCGTACACGAGGACATTTACAAATCAAAACAGATGTTTCAGCATGTTTCAATGCAGCTTGGAACAGTGCAAATAAAGACAAGAAAATGGTTTTCAAGGAGCAATGAACTATAGACTTTAAGTCAAGGGGAGGAAACACATGGCAATAGGGGACATTTGCTTACCAAAATGCATTAAAAGGTATATATCCAGGAGAGATGCATGTGAACATGCTTATGGATTTTACAGGGAGAAGTGGAAATGGGTGAAAGCAGACTTGCCCTAAACTGATTTTTTTTTCATCCCAAGTTGCAGGACTAGAGTAAGCAGTCATCATCCTGAAATGGACTCCTTGCTTTCTTTTATGATCTCCTAATCCATAACATTTTCTATAGCTTTAATGGTGATCAGCTGTGTTTTGTACTCTGTTTGTCGAGGCATTGAACAGGTGAGTAGGTTGAAAACAGGAACGGTTTATTCACATGTCAGAACAGGAACAGGAACAGAAGCAGCAAGGATTGCTGCATAGCTCTATTTATACAGCCACTAAGCGGCAACCAATGGACTCCAAGGATTTTCCCGCGTGAACGCAAGTCTGGGGCCTACAATAGGCCTAACTGCCAGGTATAACTGCCAGCAATGAGTCAGTGTTTTTTCTTCTTGGGTCAATACATAACAAGTTGGTCACATTTATTTTCTTTGCCCCAGCCCTTCTACAAATTTACAGCATACTCATTCCTTTCATAAGGGTATCAAATAACCTAAGCCTCTTTATTCTCTTCACACCATTTCTGTTTTTTTTTTTAAAAAAATAATAATTCTGCTCTTTTATTTTTTAAAAGAAAACCTTTTTTAAAAAAAAATGCTATAAAGCTCCAGGGTTTGATACAGAGACCATTCCTCTCCATGGAGCAAGGTACAACACTTCAGCCTTCAGTCTGCTAATGTCTTTTAAGCCAAGATACCAGTGTGATCTGAAAAAACAGAGACAGGGTGTTTGGAGTTATTTATTTATTTATTTAATATTCTCGCCTTTATTCTTTTTATAGATAACACAAGGTGGCAACTGTACAAATGCTCTCTTTTCCTATTTTATCACAGGAGCAACCCAGTGTGATGAGTTGAGTTGAGAGAGAGTTGTCCAAAGTCACTCAGCTGGTTTTCATGCCTAAAGCAGGACTAGAACCCACCGTCTCTCGTTTTCTAGCCTGATGTCTTAACCACTAGAACAAACTGTCTCTGAATAATAGAAATGTCTTTGAAGAGATTATTCTTTCTGATTTTGTAGATGAAAGAGTTCACCACGAGATATATTTGTGCAATCAAACGAGGTTTCTATTTTGGATTTGACTGTCCTTCAGTCAAGGGTTCCCAAATGTTGATCCTAGAACAGAAATCTCCAGTTGAGATTTTCCTGTAGAGTTTGAAGTTGTGTACAACCTGCTCTGTTGCTTCCTATACTAGCTTGGTAGTGTTGGTCACATGATGGTAGAGTTGGTCACAGGCTGATAAACCATTAATTTGTTTCTTAGCAGAAGGAGCAGTAATGCAAAATCAGAATCAATCATCTAGGAAAGAGGAGATGCACGTCCTAGAGATATTTGGATTGGGCGACTCAGGAGATAGGTAATATGTTTCAAAATGAGCAATTTTCTACACTATTGTCCCTAATACAAAATGCCAGAGTGCCACACTATTGTAGGATTACCTCTGGCATCCAATAAGCAGTTTGAGATTACAATCTTAAATTTGTTTTATCCTCATTAAATGTTTGGCACTGCAGAAGTTAAGTGTTTCTCCTTTTCTATTATCATTATCATTTGAAACTTGTCCCTGGCCTCACTAGCTTTGTTTCAATGACACTTTCATTTTAGCTATCTTTCTTTTTTTAAAGGCTAACACCTGAATTACATTCCCCTTTTCATTTTTTTAAAAGATTAGATATTTCCTTCTTCCGTGTCTGTAATGCTATATATGCAAATGGATGCATCTAAATGTTCACAATCCATTTGTTGATGTTTCAGTTGTGTTGACATTCTCTGAATACCAGCGTGAGAGAATGGGTAGGTGAGAAAAATAGTTCTACATTTTGTTGCAAAACAATTCTTCATTGTTTTACCGGTTGCGGTTAAGGTTAGTCCACCTTAACTTTCCAACGGGGGGGTGCGGGGCCACTAGCCTATGACATAAAGCCTAGGAAAACTGTAGTACCATGCCAATTCAGCCAGTTTGGTCTAACGGTTAAGGCACCAGGCTAGAAACTAGGAGACGGGGAGTTGTAGTCCCACTTTGGGCCTGAAACCTGACTGGGTGACTTTAGGCCAACTTTAGGACTTCAGACTCTCTCTCAGTCCAACCCACGTCACAAGGTTGTTGTATGTTCACAGTCTTGTTTATAAAGGTAATAAAGGTGGGATATCAGTAAATAGAAACAAATAAACAAACTGGGTTCCTGAAGGAATAGAAAACCCAAATAAATAAGACATAAGGACTAAGAATTCTAATGGGCCATAGCTTAGTAACTTTTGAAATTTAATATTGTAAATTGCCTAGCATTACCATGTGGCAAAATGGGCAGCTAATACATTTTACAAACAAACAAATAAACTTTTTAAATCTTGAGCGATAACTGAAGCATCTACTATAAAAATAAGAACAGAAGGCATTTCTGCACAGAGAAAGGGGAAATGAAACATTGGCTGCTATTTGATCATTGAACTTGATAGGAAAAGTAAAAGATAAAGACTAGAAATTATTAATCTAGCCTATATCCAAGAAAATCCCATTAGAGAGAGAGACCAATTCCAGATAGAAGATATTCACATGGAGGGACTAATCTTTTCCATGGATGCCTCAGTTGGAGATGTTTCTTTAATGGATTAGAAAAGCTTGGAAGCAACTATAAAATGCCTCTAGATATTTTGGGTTATTGAATTGGCTATTAAATCTCAACACTATTATAATTCCACCTTTCATCTATACACCATTTCCCATTAATATGCATAAACGGGTATATAGATTTGAAATGGCTTCCACTTCCTGTAGAATCTGAAATGTTCTCTTGTGGTACCAGCCCAAAGTGGTGGTTTTAATACTTTAATAGAAATGTATTGGGGCTTTTTAGCGATTAGGCTAATCATCAGAAAAAGATTCCCTCAAGGAGAGTTTGCCCATTACTAAACTGTGTAAACCTTAACACAAGAGGCAGATGCAGCTGGTCCAGTGGCTTCAATAGCGATGAGTGCACTCATGTAGCACATCTATTTTAAGAGCTGCAGTGGTTGCTTGTAGACTTCATGATGCAATTAAAGGTGCTGGCTGTCAACTTTACAACTCTTCATAGTTCAAGGCTGAATAACTATGAATAAAAGAAAGAAGGTAGAGACTTCCGCTGTCCAATTGTGTCTGACGGTAGAGAACAGTGCTCATCTCTTTGTCCTAGCTGAGGAAACTAGCATTGTTCAAAGATGCTTCCATGGCTCTACACCAAGTTCCACAGAATGCTGTTACCTTCCCACCAATGTGATACCTACTAACCTACTTGCATTTGCATGCTTTTGAACTGCTAGGTTGGCAGCTGGAGCAGGAACAGGAGCATACCCCATAATGCAATGCTTGGATCTCAAACTGACAGCCCAATGTCTTAACTGCTAAGCCACTATTTCTACCAATAGCTTCTGCCTGTCTAAAATGATTTAATGAGATTCTGTAGAAATGAAATGGAACAGAACAGAACAGAACAGAATAGAATACTTTATTGGTCAAGTGTGATTGGACACACGAGAAATTTGTCTCCGGTGCATAAGCTCTCAGTGTACATGCAAGTAACAAGTGATAAATCATGATCATAATCATAAAATACATTCATCATAAAAAAGAGTCCATTGTGGACACTAGGTTCATGAATGAACATGGTGATTTGCTGAATGACAGTTGCAAAAAATGTCATAAAATTGGATTGATCATGTGATGACCCATTTAATGACTGGCACAATTTGTAACTATAATTCTGGGTTCAATTAAGGTTGTATATCAATGACTACCTATATGTTCTTTGCTTTCTTCCTTCAAATGGAACTCAAGTGCATGCTAGGTGTCCATTGGTTGAAATTGCATCCATCTCGGTTACAAAAGGAAACATAATTGTATGAGAAAGTTTATAACTATCATATTCCAGTTTGTTATTGATAGAGAAGGAATTGCAGGGTATTTAGTTTCATAAATAGTGGTATCAGTAAACTTAATAAGTCTGTCTTGTAGTTAATCAAAGCAATTAACACAAGGGCACCGAGGTCAATGTGAAGCAGCAGAGTTGGATGGTGAGAACTGACTGGAAGTGAACATTACAACACATGATAAATTAGGTAATCCTTAGAAGACAGAATATAAAAGCTGCATATAATAGCTGCATCTATTTAAATTTTCTAATTATTTCAAGGTATATCATATTAGATAAGAAACATTTTTCTTAAAGTAAAGAATATAAATTGATAATTGATTATGGTGTTGAACAAAAATTGAACAAGTTGGATTAATCACCAGATGCAGTACATATTTCTCCACCTCTCAGAATTTGAGTTTGAAGTCAAATTCATGCACACATGAAAATATAAATAGATAACTAAAAAATTAAAAATAAATAAACCTTATTGATTATGGTGTCAGGGTAACTGGAGTAGAACAGCCTAGGGAAAAGCTCACTGAATAATGCAGATTAAACAATAATAGTATATATTTCCTCCTCCTGTATTCGGGATTTGCTTTCAGCTCAAGCTTATAATTCTTTCTGTATATGGCATTGGTTTATTGCAGAAAAGGGATTTGCTTTCAGCTCAAGCTTATAATTCTATTTAGAACAGTAAATATTCCAATGTTTTTCTCCCCACAGAATCTCAGAATAGTTTGTAAAAGAATCAGCATGATCATTAAGATTGTGATCATGATGACTCTTTTGCAAACATATCATCATCATCATCATCATCATCATCATCATCATCATCATCATCATCATCATCATCATCATCAGTCATGGTGATGCAGTGGTTAGAATGCAGTATTGCAGGCTAATTCTGCTCACTGCCAAGAGTTCAACCCTGACCGGCTCATGGTTAACTCAGCCTTCCATCCTTCCGAGGTCGGTAAATTGAGGACTCAGATTGTTGGGGGCAATAAGCTGACTCTGAAAACCGCTTAGAGAGGGCTGTAAAGCACTGTGAAGCCTTAAGTGCTATTGCTATAAGTCTTAAGTGGTATTGCTATCATCATCATCACCATCACCATCATCATCATCATCATCATCATCATCATCATCATCATCATCATCACCCAAACCATCAGAATAAATCAGCAATGCTTAAAACAATAAAGAAAGATTTAAGCAAAGTTCACTTAAAAAAAACAGAAAATTAAAGTCATAGTTGAAATTTAAAGCAAACTTTTCCAAGAGTAGCAGCTGTCCTTTAAATCAGAGGTTTTCAACTTTTTTCAAACTCTGGAGCCCAAAACATGTTGTTGATACATGGCGGACTCCATTTCCATAAACTCAACTAATTTTCCAAATTTTCAGCAGACCCCATGGCCACTTGCAATGGACTCCAGGTTGAAAACTTCTGACTTAAATATCTGGGAGAACCATACTGTCTTCAAAAGTTTTCTGAAAGAAAACCAGTCAGTCATCTCCAGGGAGAGACTTCTGTAATGAGGATTCTGTCAATGAGAGGGTTCATTCTTGGTTACCATAAGAATTCACTGTTGACTCTGCAGGGAGTTTTCCCTGCTAATCTTACTGCAAAACTGGATGGCAGAGGATGAGCTGAAAACATAAACCATTAAGGTCTTTATGGATTAACATCAACACTTTAAATTGATCCCTGAGGCCCACAGCAGTCTCCAATGTGATCTGTTTAGCTTCCCCACTTAACAGTCAGGCAGTTAAGACTTCCCAACTATTTTCATGGATAGGCCTATGCTGAGTTTATTACAGCACAAGTAGTCCTCAACTAACAAGCATAACCAAGTCCAACATTTGTGTTGCTAATGTGGGAAGCCCCTGTTCCCCGTCCCCAGAATAAAATATTCTTTATTCCTAATATTAAAAAGAGGCAGAGTAGAATATACCCCAAAAGGAGAAGAGGAGAAAGATTTTGAAAGCAGAAAGCAGCCCTCAATCTTCCTGCTACAGGAAACAGCCTCTTTAAGTATGGAGATTTTTTATTCATGCTGCATGAATTCTGGAGCTGTGGGGCAGGCTTGCCTTGGTTTGCTTCCTGCCTCCTAATTCTAACTCTGCTATAGTCAAACTGCTATTTCCGCAAGGAATAGAAGGAAAAGGGACTTATCCTTTCTTTGCCATGAGCACAAACAAGGGAACAAGGCTGAGGATAGAAGAGGAATGTTGGGAAGAGGCCAGATGTTTGATGCTCCCTCTCCCATTTTGTTGCATTGGGAAGTGTTGAATACCACAAGATCAACAACAGGCAGGGAAGTTCCAGGATTTCTAATGATAATTGGTCTTGGATGTAATTGTGGCTATGCAGAAGTGCCTTAAAGAACATATCAAAGATATTTCCAATAGCTACATATATCTATATTCCTTGCAAAAGGAGAACCTCTGGGAACTGATAAAGGTCTAAATGAAACTGACTCTTCAGTATCTGGTTAGCTACTGACCAGTAAGAAGGAAGCAGGCTGTTGATAGAAAATTTAGGATTTGAGGGGCTCTTAACTAAATTGAAAAATTTATTTTGTGTTTTCTTGATCTATCCATCTGGAATATTTTTGTTCACATGATTCCTAGTCTGAAGTCACTTCTTTCTAACTTTGTTCCCAAATTCATATAAAACCTCCTGAATGTTCCTTCTATTTGGATGTCGCTAGCTAACTACTAGCTATCATGTATTTCCTATAAATAAGTCTCCTTTCCGTTAGTTATGTAACCTGCTTCAAAAAAATCCTTGCTCATGTTAGATTTCAGCTGTCACTCACAGAACGCTTCAATCCTCATCCAGAACAAGCGCAGCCATTTTAAGGAATAATGTTAACACATAAAAGAGCAGACGTGTGGGGAGAAAGAGTAGTCTTGAGACAAAATAAGAAGTAACTCATGTTGAGAATCTTTCTTGCCAATTAAGGGGAAAAGGAAGGAGCATTGATGTAAAAAATACATCTTTTCCAATGTTCATTGTTCCCAGCTGTTGTAGCATTATGTTATCCACGGACCTACATTTCTACTGATTGAATTTGTACTTTATCAGGTATCAGAATAGCATATCTCTAATAATTGCTTCACTCTGCCATTCCTTTACACCAAGAAATTTTAAAATTCCCTTTGAGACTTTTGCCTAAAATATAGAGTCTTTCTACAATCAGTTCATTTAAACGATATGTCTTGCAAACAAGTCTTTGAAAACAAGCATATGCTAAAGTTTATCCTTGTCTCACTGCCAAAATTTAACTGCATTTTTTATCGATTTTATTGCATTTGATCAATCAGAGAATGCAGTATGTAATTGACTAGTGTTTTTTTTAAATAGCAAGTTATAATTTTGCTGAAACTTACTAATCACTGACTAGATCAGAATGAAACTCTCTCTCAGTTGAGTTTCATCCAGAGTCACTCTTCATTCCTTGTTTCCACACAGCAAGACAACAGCAATAATGCACAGATGAAAGAATCCAGGAATGCTTCTTATAGAAGTTATTTAGCTACTAAAATATTACAAATCTCCTGTTTGCTTGTCAATTTGTAAACCTTCAAGTATCCCAAACAATGCATTATAGTGCAACAATTTTTGAATCAAAGTATCTAAAATCTACTAACTTAAAGAATGAAAGACAGGTGACTTCTGGTTCCGGTCCTCTTCAGTGAAGAAGCTGCAAGTTCTTCCTTTTTTTCCAACTGCAGGGACCCTTGAGGTTCAAGGCCACCCTATAAAGGTGGTTGAAGAGGCAAGCTGAGATGAGAAGATGAGAACGGCAGTGGCTGACTCATTGGGCAGATCTCTTCTCTTTTTCTTCATGCAGGAGAAGAGGCTAACGGCAGCCATTAGAAGAGGACTGGGACACTAGAAACAGCTAACATGGAAACAAAGAAGTCAGGAGATTCAAGCCGGTGGTGAAGAAAGGAAAAATAAAAGGTACCTCTACATTGAGGCTTTATAAGAAAGGGCCAATTAAAATATAAAGATTAAGGATGAGCCTGAAGTAATGTCTAAAGCGGCGATCCAGCAAGCAGGAGAGTTTGAAAGTTAAAATAGAAATTAACAATAATAGATTGTCTTGCTGTATGTTAAATGAACTTGTATATTTGAACTAGAATGTAATATTTTGAAATGGGATGACAATAGGAAATGGATATAAACATGCACAAAATTAGTCAAACTGATTAGAAAAAAGATTGAAACCCAGAAAAATTATTAGAATATTGATGTATATGAGATTATATTGAGAAATGAACATTCTAAAAGTTAAAACCAAAAATGTCAAGGAGAAGGGAACGAGAAGACAAAAGTGGCAATATAAATGCCAATTATACAGGAGATTTTGAAGTTAAAATAGGAGTTAACAATAATAGGTTGTCTTGTTGTATGTTGAATGAATTTGTATATTTGAAATATGAATGTAATAGTTTGAAATGGGATAACAAAAAGAAATTATATTGTTTTGGTTTGTTGTATGTCAAATGAATACGTATATTTGAATTAGAATGTAACTTTTTGAAATAGGATGTCAAAGAGAAAGAAAGGAGATTAGTGATATAAAAGAGGGTGGAATGAGATAAAGAAGAAAAAAGAAACCATAAATTATTTACCGGGGTAAATTGTGAGAAGGAACAAAGTCAAAGCCCCATAAATAATGAAGGAAGAAGAGAAGGAAGAAGAGAAAAGAAGGGAATAGATAATGGATGTAAAGAAAAAAAATAGTTAAATTGATTAGAGAAAAGACTGAAACCCAGGGAAAAAAATAATTAGTAAATGAAGAAGATAAGAGGAGTAGGAGAAAAGGAAAGAAAGAGAAGAAGGCAAGGACAGGAAGAGAAATGGGGAGAGAGAAAAGAAGAGGGAAGATGGATATGAAGGAAGAAAACAGAAAATAGGAAGAGGATAGGACTAAAGAGGTAGTTAGGTAAGAGGAAAGAGATGGAGAAAAAGGAAACCATGATTTGGAGAGTGTTAGAAGAGAAGGTGGTATAGAAAGGTGGAGGAAAAGAAGAGAAGAAGGAAAGAAAGTGGGAGAAGGAAGGTGAAGTGATGAAGGGAAGGGAGAGAAGATACAAGGAAGAAAAGCTGATTGAAGAGGTAAGATATAGGGGAGTAAGGATTAGGTTTAAGTTTAGTTTTTACAATACGGGTTAATATAGAGATAGGGAAAGTTTTAGAGCTAAGTGTAAGGGTAGAGTTAGGGATAAGGTTAGGGGGAGGGTGTTTAGGATTAGGATTAGAGTCTAGAGTTAGTGTTAGGGTGAGGATTAGGGGCAGGTTAGGGTTAATAATAAGGTCTTAAAAGTAGGGGATAATAAATAAAAAAGTCAGAGAGAAGAGGAAGCAGTAATGGAAGAAGGATGGGGTGAAAGAGAAAGAAAGTAAAAAGGATGAAAAAGAAGAAATACAACTAGAAAACTTGAAAGAAAAAGAGAATAGTACATGTTAAACCTCCCTTTCTGAACATATTCTCTCAGAAGAGTTTGAAAATTATCCTGTAAAGATGTAAAAATACCCTTGAAAAGTTAGATCAATTATGTTCTACATTATTGTTAAAGACTGCCTTTGTTATTAAGTAAAAAAGCACTTAAAATTGTAAAAATAATAATTATGGAATGTACTTACTATGGCTTACTATCTTCAATTCTGGAAAATATCTGTTGGTCAGATATGTAATGAGCTAACCCTTTTTGGTTGTTATTTTATATATTGTATGTATGTAAGTATGTATGTATGTGTGTGTGTGTGTGTGTGTGTATTTGTTTTATTTGTCTGTTTGAAAATAAAAAAATATTTTAAAAAAATGAAAAAAGAGGGGAAAAAAAAGCAGAATAAACCATTAATCCCGTGGAACTGAAATCTCCAAATTGTTCAGGCCAGTTTTATTTGCAAAGTTGTAGCTATTGCAGCATCCTCACAGTCCCATAAATGTGATTTCTGATGCTTCCTGCCAGCTTTGCACAAGCAAAGTTAATGCAGAAGCTGGCAGTAAGCTGGAAGCCACTCCAACTCCTGCTGGTTCCCTCCCCCCGCCACCTGTGGTCATTCTGTTTCTCTTCTTTAGGTAAGGAAATATCTCTGCAAGGATGTCCCAATAAGCCATGGTTTGTTCCGTTATCAGCTGAAACCGGAGAATCTTCAATAGGGCTTCCTTCCCCTTCTCCTCTCTCTTCTTCCCCAGAGGAAATCAAGGTTGATGGTATTAGGGAAGATGGAATTATAGTACAGGTTGGGGTTACAACGGCACTGAAAAAAGTGACGAATGACCACTTCTTCACACTTATGACCATTATAGCATCTCCATGGTCATGTGATCAAAATTCAGATGCTTGGCAACTGGCTCATATTTATGACGGGCTGCAGTGTCCCGGGTTCATGTGATTCTGCTTTTGTGATGATTCACTTAAGCGAATGTGGTAAGAAAGGCCATAAAATTGGGGGGAGGAAGCCACTTAATAAATGTTTACTTTGCAAGCACAAACTTTGTGCTCAGTGGTAGTTGTAAGTCAAGGACTACCTGCATTTAAGACTTTCTGTAACGCTGAAAGTAGCATCCAGAAGTGGCTTTTAAAAAAATGTAGATTCCTGACCATCACAAGGCATCCGTTATCCTTTGGCAGAACAGGGAGATGCCTAGCGTTTCTCAATTTAATTGAAAGAAGAAATAGATGGGATGGTGCTTTTGTATGATAAGATTATGAAATGTTTCCCAAGGCAGCGTAACAATTCTGGGTAAATAACAGTGCCGCAGAATTGCTTTGACTGCTTGGTGCTTTTGATCTGTTAAAAAAATAATGGTGAGCACAGCGTCTATGTGCTTTATGAATTGATAGTGTTAATAATTATAATAACCATTCCCTACCATTACTGTCGTACTCTTCCTCTGTTTGCTGTCCAAAGTACATACTTCCGCAATATTTCTGGGTACGGATGTCAACAGTGGTATAATTAGCCGAAGAAAGTGTCATAGATTAGTCACCAGTTTGAAAACATTTGAGGAAAATGAAACAAGTCACAGCCTGAGCCTCAGCAGATGCTTCAGTTGAGGTAACTCTTGTGTAATATGTAAGAAGTGATGTTACACTGTATTCTGCAATAAAGAAAAATTATATTTCATGGCACCTGAAGAGTATTCACGGAAGATAACAAAATGAGCACCTGTGTGCAATATCTACCTGGGTTGCATTCTAGAGAAATAAGATGGTTCTAGATGCAAATGTTTAAAAAGACCATTATGCACACAGCTTTCTTTGGTCATGATGACATCAGCACCCTACCTATCTACTTTTAATGCACAAAATATTCTTGTAATCTATTATTCTCATCTAAGATACCTACATGTGTTAGAAATTCTGTTTATATAGCATCAAAGATCAAACAGTCACCAAGTACTTTACTGCTTTACTGTTTTAACTGTAACAGACAACAGGAAACTCTACTTAGAACAAAATGGGACATTGAGTATATACCATGGATCCAAACTTGAAAACACTGCCATCTGCTTACAGAATACTACTGTAGTTGTTGCACAAGAATACATTCCAACAAAATGTATTCCAATAAGATGTGTTGATTAGGTCAAGACTGGAGCTAAAAGGGTGAAAACTGATGCCAACAGTAAGTCTTACCATCCTATTTCAATGTCAATCCCACATGAGAAAACATATACCCCAAGGAGTCCTTCTCAAATTCGTTGCCTTGAACACACTTCGTTAAATTTTTTTTGTTATTGCATGATTTTGACAAAATGGTTACCTTGTTTATGAGTGCAGCAGTTTTAAAATCAATAACAATTAAGTACTGCAATTTTCTGAGTCCAAAGAAGTTTAGTATTGTTCCACATCAACAACAGTATTGTTTTTTCCACATGCAAATTTCCTATTTGATAATTTTACTTGTAAAAAATAATTTTTGCATAAAAGACACTGAGTGTTTTTAGAAATATACAGTATGATTGAGAGCACTCAAGTTGTAGATGAATAAATTCAAAGCAGAACTATTAATTCTGTATTTTTTCTCTCCTTCTGAAGAGGAATTAGACAATTGTAACAAACTTTAATCATTGCCTTTCATAAATGGAAAGAAGCTCTGGATGAACACAGAATTAAAGAACATAAGCTGTTTGGAATAAAATAAGCATATATGTAGATATATGTGTGCATTACAAGGAACTGTCAATTATGTGAAATACAGCTTGCATTTCTGTGGAGTTCTGTCTGACTCAAGGGCTAAGAATAATAGCTCTAGTTATTTCCCAAATACATATTTTCCATGGCAAAAACTACTTTCTGTTACAGCATTTAAATCCCATCTCTCCCGATATGATATTTCTGGCTTCATGGAACTGGAACTAGTGCTAGAGATGATGTGCGAAAACTGTCTGATTCTCTCATGGTTCAGAAGTAGTCATGCTTGTCACACAAAATTTGAAGTTCGCTCATGATTATATGAAATGGTTGTCATAGATGGAACTCTTCCCGGGAGAGATCTTCCTTATCAAAAGAATGAGGCACTTGTCAGGAAGGCTTATCAAGGGGATAACTTCACCCTTCCCCATCAATCACTTTTTCAAGAAGCCCTTATGATTGTTTAAATATAGTTCTGTCATCTTTTATTTTAGGACTCCCAAATTTGAGCTGCAAAAATTCAGACAGCGACTAGAGGGCAGCAAGGAGACCCAGAAAATTCTAAATCGGGTAGATTTTTGCCGCCTACCATGTTTCCCTGAAAATAAGACACTGTCTTATATTAATTTTTGCACCCAAAGATGCGCTAGGTCTTATTTTCA
>JANHFO010002951.1:65349-76310 GCA_032468095.1 Pareas carinatus | reverse complement strand
TATACTCAGTTTTTCATAATTCAAGCCAGTTTGCTTTATTATACACAAATACAATAACATTTCTGTCTTATATTCATACAACGATCTGCTGAAGAACAAACTTATGGTCAGTGCATTTCCTACACTGTGCAGTTGAAAATGCTCTACCACATTCCAATTTTTTTCAGTCACCCTTTTAATCAGGATTCTGCCAATTTCCTAGGTAAGCTCAGCAAATGCTTCTGTAGTTTTTGCAACTTTTCCAAATTTTCAACAAAAAAAGTCTTCCAATCCTCAGAAATGTTAAGTTGCGCAACCATTCCAGAAGCATGTGATGCCTATATCTTAATATTTTTCCACATAATGATTTCCACTCATCCCTTTTCAACATTCTCAGAGTGTGTCAGATTTTCTTTTCATCATTTTTGAATGCTGACATTTATAACATTCATTTCAATCTTACTCGTGTCAAAGAGTAAAATGACAGTAATTCTTGTACAAGTTTCCAATATATTTCTTCCAACATTCTGTCACCTGCATTGCATCCCAAACATTTCATAATTTCATGTTTAGTTCTATTCCTTATTGAATTCCTTTCATGAGCAAACAAAATATTATTTCCATCAAAGTTTTCTCTGCCTGCTCTCCCTCCAAGGTAGCTGCTGATCAGTAAGGTTTTCTTTATTCTCTTATCGATGAGCAGCTGATTTCACTGTTAATGCTGGTTCTTTGACAGTGCTGTACCCTGGTTTTGAATGGGAGCACTTAGGAGTGACTCAAGATAACTTTTGGATGATCTCATGGACCCAGTGGGAAAAGTGGGGAGTGTCTTGAAGATTCCAATTCCCTCTGGAAGTGATTAAAAAGTCAATGGACCTGTCAATCAGTTTTGTTTTCTAAGCATGTTGAAATTTTAACTTTCGCTTTTTGATTTTATTGTTTTATTTTGCTCTTTGCCATAAAAGTTGAACAGTGGTTGAATGCTGATTTATCTGAACCCTTTGCTGAACTCTAATTACTTTTTCTCTTTTTTTCTTTTTAATATATGCTGTTTTGGATAGTCTTTGTCCCTTTTGTGTGGAAAGTCAGCAATGTTGGGGTGGTGGTGAAGAGATACTAGAGTCTCACCAACTGGATTCTGTTTTTTTTGAATTTGCAAAATATCTGGAGATTATTTCTGTTGAATTTTTCTTATAATCTTGAGTTGAAACATAGAGGAAAATATATTGTTGTTGTTGTTGTTGTTGTTGTAGTACTTTGTTTCCTGATTAAATTTCATGGATTAAAATGGCTGAACAGTGTCTGAAATCTAAAAAAGAAGGTTGGGGAAATATGAAGCTTCTAGCTGGTTTTCTCTTACAAAAACTTGATCAAACTTTAATCTGTCTTCAAAGAATGTTAGAACCTGATGTTTTATCTTTGGATAAAGATACACAAAAGAACTTTGATCCAGTTCTATATCAAAGAGAAGTCTCATGACTGAAGAACCAGGAAATGGACTTCATTTGTTGTTCTGAAGTTTAAGTCTGCATACTTCTCCAACATTACAGACTCAGCTGCAAGGGAGGGAGACAAGTTTGTTTCCTCTACAAAGGAATTCCTTTCCTCTATGAAGACAAGGGAGACTGGAAGGATTTATTACAGTTAACTGGTAAATACTTCTGCTTGCACTCTAACTCGAAGATAGACTTATTTTGGAGACTGAATTCTCTACATTTAATTAAACAACTATTGACAAGAGAGAATATTAAGAAACAAACATGAGACTTCCGGTAGATGGCACGGCACAGAAGCAGGAGGCTCAGGCAGCTTCCAAGCTGCACTGCTTGACAATCCATAGATCTGGATGGTTTCAAGTCCAAAGTTGCCCTGGAGAGGCAACAGAGGAGAGGGGATGTTCTGCGATCTCAGGGAAGGTGGGAAATTCAAACAGCCAAAAAAGGCACGAATTCGACAATCAACTACATGAGTGAGCTTTAAAAATTCTTACTTCAAAGAGACTGTGTACCTGATTAATAAGAATATTTAAAAAGAGAAAAGTTCCCGGAAGGAGGGTTAAAAAAAAAAAGACAACTGAATGTGGAAGGGTTTATTGAGTACAAAAATATTCTAACTGAAATAAAGGTTCTAGAAAGAAGAAAATAACTCTAACTAATATGCAATTCTAAAAAGGAGGTTTTATTTCCATTTCTTAATATTGAAAAAGGGTTTTTTAAGACTTTTAAGAAAAGGAAAGTTAAAGTTATATCTAATACTGTTGTGTATTCAAAACTGAAAGTGACATCCCGTGGTGAAAGTAGATAATCTGACCTTGAAAGAACAGCTGTGAATTGTTTTGAAATAGGAAAGTAAATACCAGCCAAAGAAATGAAACTGTGCAAATTTGTTGTAAAGTGGGAAAGGGGCAAGAAAATCTCTACTTTAAATACATAAGAAATAATAACAACACAAATGAAGAAAAAAACCCAAAAGATTAATCCCTAGAGAAGTTGTTTATTCATCAAATTGAGGAAGTTCATGCCAATTCTAAAAAAGATCTATTAAAAGCTGGATGAACAACAAAATGGGACTGCACAAAGCCAAAAAGAAATTGGAGAAACTAAAGAAAAGCTGGATGAACATTACAAAAAATTGGAGAGAATGGAAGAAGAAAATCAGCAAATCTTTGGAGACTTGGCCACATCTGAAATGGAAAGACTTAATTATTATTTAAAGTTTTGAAATTGGTTGAAGAAAGACTATAGAATTTCACAAGGAGTGGGAACTGATATTGTAGTAATAGTTTGATCAGTATTCAACTAGAGGGGATAATATTTGTATAATATTGCTTTATTGATGCACCTTTTTAATGTTCTGACTATTTTGTATTTTGTGGGTTTTTTGCAATTTGTATTTTGACGTTGTTCTGAATAAAATAAAACATATAAGAAAAAAATTATCTACCTTTTTCAATCATAACTATTCCTTGCTTTTTTGGACTTTATCCATTGCATCCACCTTTTTCTAGGTATACTTATTATATAATAACTTTCTCTTGACTTTTTGTTTTCTAGCAAGTTAAGTTTTTTAGAACATATTTGTTCTCATCCATAACCATTGTCATTCCAGCATTGCGCAAAGCATCTTTTGTCACACTTCCTATCAATCTAATTCAACATGCTTCTGTATTTCAAAGTTTCATCCAACTTCCACATCTTTTTACCTATGCTCCATTCTTTCTGTTTGGATACTAATCTGTCTTTTAATAAGTTTTTTTTAAAAATCAGAACATTCACCTTCCCACAGTTGTTCTATTTTCACTCTCATTTCTTTCATTGGTTTCTCCCATGTGCATTTTTTCTCCAGCATTCACTTTTGCAATTACTAAATAAGCTAGTCATATCTAACTTTATATTCCATTAACTCTTTCAATCATTTAGTATATACCAGTGATGGTGAACCTATGGCATGCGTGTCGCAGCGGGCACACTGGCAATGAGCCAAGTCGCCGTGGCATTGCCCCAGAGCTGAAGCATGCTCAGAAAAGAGTAGCAGCACCAGGCAATGATGTCACAGGGCCATATGCATGCTCAGAAAGAGAGTAGCAGCATCAGGTGATGACATCACAGGACTATGCACATACTTAGAAAGAGAGTAGCAGCACCTGGTGATGATGTCACAAGCCACGACTCATTAGTCATGACTCATCCGGGCACTCGATCTCTAAAAGGTTTGCCATCACTGATATATACACTCAGTCAAATATATTTTTGTCAAATAACTCATTTGGACAGTATTGTGCAAGCTAATATATTGTTACCTACAATCTACAAATAAAAAGGTCAGTGTCAGGTACTGACACACCTTCAAGATTGGTCAATTGTACAATTATAAGTCAAATAAGAGCTGATAACTGGCATAAGTTGAGAATTCTGACACGAGTGCCACTTCTTTTGCATAAATGTCATGATCTCAGAATGTTCTATATAGCCCTAAGAAACCTTCTCAAGCCTTTGAGAAATAATCACATTATCATATCAGCCTCTACCAATCTCAACCCATGCCCCCCAAAAAAGTTAGAAGTTGATTTTTAGGAGAGCATCAAAAATCCTAGATTCTTGTAGTAGGATGAACCAATAAATTTGATAAACAAACAAACATAGTTAGATTAAGAAGTTAAAAAAACTCGTTAAAGGAAGTCAGTAATTTTCCCCCCGCATCCAGCTTCAAAAAAACCACATGGGAATGTGTATGAAGCTACCACAGTTCAGGTTGACTTCTGGAAGCTGTGCAGGAAAGGAAGAGTTGACACAACTCATTTGTTCTTCCTGATCACTTTAGAACAATGCATAACACAGTAATGTGAAATCTGCTAGAAAGTAAGCAAAAAAGCATGTACTTATTCAGAATTACACAAATGTACACACACCTTCCTTATCTTCATAAGCTTATGAGTGAGAGAAGAATTTAGCTGGTTGGTTCCTTTTCCAGCCAGAGAAAATCCAATTGACACCAAAAAACGAAAAGCTGGAGACTGACAATCAGGAAAGGAAGGTATTTATTACAGAACCCAAGTGCTAACGTGGGATTAGAGACACAAGTGTGTGGGTTTAAGGATTAATGCAGTTTTCTTAGTTATACTTTGATTGACCTTACAATTACAATCCTATTACAAAGGTAGAAACTTTATAATTTTGACAGGTTTCAGCAGTCTGTTCTTACCCTAAGCAGGAAGCTTCCTCTAATGATCTTGATCCGTTAATGTTTGAGAATATATGGTTCTGACACCTAGGTTATCTGATCACATCAGCGGATTTTTTTGGAATGTGTGTTCCTGTCCATTTGACAGACGACAGACACACAAACCACAGTAAACAGATCGTTTCCTCCCCTTTGTTATATTGGGGAAACCCTGTTTTGTTGTCCTCCTCTCTGATGTAGATCTGTGGTTGGAGTGTCGTAATTGTTCTTAATAGCCTTCAAAAGGGAGAATGTATGTCATTTTTTTGCTGGGGGAAATTCCCTCTTTGAAACAGCAGAATCCCACAATAGACACTCACAGCTTTGAGGCTCTTCAGATACATGCATTTAATTACCCTTCCTCTGTTATTGTTTCCTGGGATGAAGTGTGTTGTGTGTGATGTTTTCTTGTGTCTGTCAGGGACTTGATTGCTTTCACCTTTCACTTGTGGAATGGAATGTAACACCTCACATCTGAAACCGCAACATAGGTTCAGATTGCCGTTTCTCTTGGTTTTGATGCTTCCTATTGTGTGTATTTTATTTTATACAGGTATGGGCATCAATTTTTCTAACAACTTCTAACATGAGGAACCCATATCAGATCTTAGCTTGGCAGGTCAGATGTGATCTGAAAATGACTGAAATGATTAGTTGGTTAGTCATCAACTAATTTGACTTTAAAAATTATGGAAACTTTCAGCGTGTCTTCATATCAGTCATTAAACCTGGGCATTAAAAATGAACATTATAATTAATTTTCATCATTATTTCAGCTTGCATATGGCCTCTTGTGAGATCGTTTGCTTCTGGGCAAATAGCTTTAGTACTGGTCAACCGTGTTAGAACATAAATATAAATAAAACAGAATTGTTGTTAATATGCTGTAGGAAGTTGTCTACTGTTGTCAGAAACACAATTTTTCTTCTTCTTTTCAGCTGTCTGGTTTAAACTGGCTATCCAGCTGAGAACTCCCAGCTAAAGGATAGTCGTTTTGGTCTTCAGTTATTTCTACTTGATACAATAAAAAATTGCTAACAATTGCACTCCTGGAAGGATGCTCTTCCTAGCTATTATGGCAACATAAGCTGTTATCTGGATATAATTGTTGATTTTCTGGATGTATGCCATTCATAGATTGCAATGAACCAAGAAACAGGAACCATTCAGAAGGACCTGCTCTCAGAGAGCTAGGTGGATCATATTATTCGAACATACACATGATCTTCCGGAGTACACATACTGATTTTATATTTGTTCAGATCAGTCTATGTAAATCAGTGGCACATAATCTTTCGCCTCCTCTGAGTTCAGGGATACATTTCTCCATATGAAGAACATGTGCATTTTAAACGTGTGTTTTAAACCAACATTAAAATGTATTCTAAGATGCTCTACAAAAATTCCCTACTGCTTTGATAATTGGAAAATGTATGCCAAAAAACAAGTACCTAAGAAAACAGTACACAAAAATATATACATAATCATTTGTGTGAAGGCAGGCGTGTGCGAAAATAGAACAAAGCAAGTTGCAAACTCAGAAGCAACAGATCTAATTGAGAAACATGGATTGAATTTATTGATTTCTTAAGCAAACTTAAATGAGAAATGATCTTAAACTTATTTATAAAATACCATCTTCATAAGAAGTGCTAAATTAGGTCATTTGCTCCTTAAGGTCATGGAAATATTCTATTTAAATGTGTGGCTACAAGATTATTCTTAGAACTCCTCTTACTGTATAGCAATATGCTTCAGGCTAATCAATAGATGAGCCTTATAAGAGACTGCTATAAACAGTTTTAACTTGGTTTTTCTATAGCGTAAGTACAGATTGCTATCCTTACTCCTAGGTGAACCACGCTTCATTATTCTAGAACCTACAGTTATCTCCACTTGGAGCAATAGTAAAAATGGAGAAAGACATTGTTATGTGTAATAAATATGAGCTTACATAGTTTATAATAATTATAATAATTCCAAGTGTGTGTGGATGTCCTACTTCTCATTATTCAATCAAATCCTTAGGAAATTTTCAGGAAGAACTTTTCACATTGGACTAGTTAAGACTGGGAGGTATACTGTAGTATGCCTGGGATACTACAGAATTGATAGAAGAATATATTTGTAGCTCAGGATTGAATGTGGGGTCCTTGGTGGTCTCAGAGCTTGGTGATTTTCTTGCAGATGTTTCATTATATGACAGTTAACAGTTGACCTAGGTAACATCATCAATGCATTGGAGACTGGAAGACACAACACTTGCAAGAAAATCACCAAGCTCAGAGTGTACCAAGGAACCCATGATATATAGGATGATGGAAAATGAACAATAGAACCCTCAGTTCTTACAATAGCATCCTCAACTGTCAATGAAACACCACCAATATTGAATTTGAAAAAAATCTGTCACCCTGAAAAAATAAAGTAGAAAAGTAAACACCTCCTTCCTGAGGAGAGGTGGTTGTGGGGGGAAAAGACATTTGTTATGTTGGTACAGCTTTAGTAAATAGAATCTTTGGGTGTATCTTAGTTATAGTAGGAGAAAGGAGGATTTTGATTTTGCCATACTTTGTGGTCCTAATCTTAGGACAGATCCACAATTAGCCCAGTTCAGTAGGAACCATCAACCACTTTCTTCCACTTACAAAAGCATCATGTACCTGGTTTTCTTGCTTCTATTCGAAATTGTTCTTTTCTGATCCATGGCATCTTAAGACCTTCAGAATAAAATGGGCTCCAATGCTTCATTCCATTTTGGTAGCAGCCAGAGATCTAATTGGCTATAATGCCTGGCAAGCTCCACCTCTCTAGGGGCTTGTCAATGCCATAACAACCTTCCTATTCTGGTCTACCGTTCTGCTTTCGTTTGCCCTGCTTGGCAGTTGCCATTGTTTAAATAATTTTGCAGTTGATCCAACAATAGTTTATTAACCCAATGAGCTATCCTCATAGCTCATGGCTTACTTATTCTGTATACTGTGTTTCCCCGAAAACAAGACATCCTCCGAAAGTAAGACCTTCCTACATTTTTGCCTCTCGCTGGAATATAAGGCATCTTCCGAAAATAAGACCTCCCTGAAAATATTATTTTCGGGGGATGCCTTACTTTTGAGGAAACACGGTAGATCGCCCACCCCCATCCCCGAATAACACCCGGCTCCACCCTCCCTGCTATCCCCAGGCGCTCCTTACCTCATGCAGAATAATTTCATACAGGAGAGGCAGCGAGGCACACATGACTGGGCTGCTTCTAAGGCTCAAAATTCTCCTGCGCAGCTACCAGAAGCGCTTCCAAAGCGCCTCCTAGCTGGCTGAAAGCGCGCGAATTCGAAGCCCTGCAGTTTTCAGCCCAGCCTATCTCTCTGCAGCCCTCTGAATCAGGGATAGCAGGGATGGGGGAACCAGGTGTTATTCGGGCGTGGGGGTGGGCGATCTAACATGTTTCCCTGAAAGTAAGGCATCCCTCAAAAATAAGACCTAGCCCATCTTTGGGAGCAAAAATTAATATAAGACAGTGTCTTATATTCAGGGAAACACAGTTGCACCACTGATTAAGAAAGGCAATTGGCAGTTCCTAGAAATTATAGGACAATAAGTTTAATTGATATTCAGCAAAAAAAACAATGTGCAAAATTTCCCTATCAGTAGAACTGGAGGATCAGTTCAATTATGCAAAGCATTATTCCACAGTATAGGAACAGACAAGTTTTAAGTAAGGAGAATCAGTTCATCTATGTTTTATCCTATTCTGTCCCACTTCATAAAAAAACATACAAGTAATGGTGGTGTTTTAATGCTACATTTATTGATTTAAGTTCTGCATTTGATTCCATAAATAGAGGGAGGAAGAAATGACTAAAAATAGTGTTCATTGAAGACTTCACTATCTTATAACGGCCTTTTGTACAGATATAGGTTTAGTGGTGGGAACAAGTCTAAATCATGCCTTAACAAACAAGTTTCCTTCTGTTAAAGAACTACATTAGGTATACATATTAGATCCACTTCTTTTTAATATCTATGTTAATTAAGATGAGCCTACTGTTTACAACTATGGTTTTTATATTGGGAGAGTACATATTCTATCATGTGCTGATGATATAATATTGCTATTCACATGTCAGTTGGGATTGCATAGACATCTGAAAAAGTTTAATATGTATTATTGGAAGTATGACCTAGTTATTAATCGTATGAAGTCAAAAATTATGGGTTTTCGCAAGAAAAGGAAGCAACATAAGTGTTTTTTAAATTTCCATAAAATAGAACACGTTGGATCTTTTATTTATCTGGTTATAGTGTTTTCATACATAGGCTCCAGAATTCCTTAACTAAAGATGAACAAACTGAAGACAGATGTTTTTAACAGGGAATTGAATTATAAATATCTGGATTCATTAAATCAATTATTAAGACTGATAACGCAAATGCCTATTTGTGCTGATTTTTGGTCCTAAGATATGGAATTTGCAACAACTAAAATAATTGAAAGTGGGTGGAATTGGTGTTTTACCTTTGATCTTAAAAGTGTTAAGAGTTTCTCCAGCACATCCCATCAGAGCTGAATTTGAATTACTCATAGTAGTAGCCATAATCTGTTTTAGGCTGTTTAATTACTGTGTCAGGTTAACTCAAATGAATGAATATAGACTTCCTAGGATTTAATCACAAGTCATGATTTTTCTAATTTTTCTAATTTTAACTGGCATTTCAGCATACCACCACCCCAAAAAAGTCTAGGAAGAATTAGATTCCACTGCCAGGAAGAAATGTATCCGTTTTTACCAATGAAAAAGGATCATTGTGTACCTTTACTAGTCTTCAATCTGAACAGATGGATACATGATGCAACAAGTCAGGTTCAGAGACATCCTGTGGCAAGATAGGACTCCATATATGTAAGGCATATGAAACAGAAGATATGGCACATTGCACATTGGAATGCTAGTTGGGTGTTAAATATAGGCATCATTGCTTATTCATATTACTCAGTGCTGTAAGAAATGTTGAAAATAAAAAGTGAATATTTATGACAAAGTAGGCTGCTTTCTTTGCAATGAAGGCAGCCTATGAAAAAGAGATTATGAAATTTGTTAGACATAACAAATAATGTTTCATCTTAAAATATACATATGTATGCATTGTTAACTTTTAGCTGTACTATACTAAGAATAGCCTGAAACCTATTCAGTAAACTATTAGCAAATGTATCTTGGCATATAAGAAGAAAACAATCTTCAACAGACTGGCAAAACTACATAACTATGTATGTAGGAAAAAGAAGCAGCCATGGAAGCACTAGAGAAGTAGCTCCTGTGTATATAAACTAGAAACATACTGGCTTTTGTGTGCAAATTTCAAATTTTGCATATGAAATAGTATTGAACCTTGCATGCTAGCATAGGTGTATTCACATAGTTTTCTTTGTATACAATAGGCATATTTCAGACATAGGAATAGACATACTTATTATGGGAAACGGCTTCCATACTATTATATGGTATATCCGGTTCACTTTAAGCTCATAGGAGGAGAGCTACCTTGCATTGTGGTATAGCAATAAACTACAGGTAAATGCAAAACACTGCAGGCATTAGGGTAGGATGTGAATGCTACATCTTCTAAATGAGAAGGGAGAATTTTAGCTCTTTCTCATATTTAGTCTGAAAGATCAGAACATAGCAGAATAGTGTTTCATTTTTCTCTTTTTCCATTACAGCTGAATGGAGGAAAGCTCCTTTTTGATTAACTGAAGTTCAGCTGATAGTAATTTGGCTCCCTGTACATGTCTCTTTGCTTTTTAAAACTTCCATCACAGCCATTTTAAGGTGATTATTAGTTTGTCACCATGACAACTAGCCTAGCTTTGCCCCATTTCTATCCATTGCTCGGTCAATCCTGCCTACTTGCCATAATTCTAGGTTGATCATTAGATTTTTTTGATGTCTTTTTGCTAGCTATTACAAGCCACAGCAGGTAGTGCAAAATCCAGAGGAAGTTAAAAAAAAACCTCAAGATGGTGGGTTTGATGCAATCAAAACCTCACTCCTTTTAATGTGCATCACAGATCAGAAAAGCTGGCTAAATTTTGCAGCTTTAGATGTCTGCACATTAGCCAAGCCAAGATTTGCAGGGATTTACAATCTCATCAGTCCTGATTGTTCTGCAGAATACCGTGTTTCACCGAAAATAAGACACTGTCTTATATTATTTTTTGCTCCCAAAGGAGCACTAGGTCTTATTTTCAGGGGGTGCCTTAC
>JANHFO010002951.1:39217-51077 GCA_032468095.1 Pareas carinatus | reverse complement strand
CTGAACTTACTGGCAGCCGACTGTTAACAGAAGTAGAATGCAGTACTGCACTCTAATCACTGCACCACTACAGCTCTGTTCCCGCCTCCTTATACACTTGTGAATTAAGGAGGTATCTATTTGAGCCCATTATACTTATCTCCTGTCTGTTGTTAACTTCAGAGTTGCTTCACTCTCATTGTTTAAGGAACAGATCTTGCATATCTCCATCATGGTCATCTCCTTTGCTCTCTACACAACCCCTCTGCAATGTTTTAGCAAATTACATATTGTAAGTGGATCAAAACATGTGCATGTTTAATGCCTATTCAAGAATCTGGCTTCCCTACCTGCCTGGTCTCTGAATTAGCATCCTGGCTTAAGGAGAAGAGTGTGTTGATTAGAACTGGTGACTTCATGAGCCCCCTCCATCATCACAATCTTCCTAGTGTGTGCTGCCAGAAGTCATTTCTGTTATTTGTCCTTAGACAAATTAGGTGGCATGATTGGAAGATAGTCAAGAAGAAAGATAATAAGTAGGACTATGATAGTACCTCTTAAACATGTCTTTTTTGAAATCAGTTAATGGAACATGCTTGCAAGTAATCATGTCTATTATTCGAATTAGATATTTATTCTCTAAGTTTAATAAAATGAAGAACATTTTTATCTGTTCTGAGGCTAATGCCAGTCAATGTTAATGGAACAGTCTCTGAATGCTGATACTAGGAAATCATGCATCTTCCTTATCCACTTTATTTCTAAAAATATAATCATGTTTTGCCAGTATTCTTATAATCTTGCCATTAAGCTTATATTTTTCCTTTCTGCTTATGGTTTCTAGAATATATAAAATTGCCTAGGTATTCCTGAGAGTTTACATTAAAATGCAACCAGGCTTCATGCAATCTTGCAACACAAAGGAAAGCACAACTGAGAAGGGAAGCAAGGAACAGGAAATTACTGAAATTTGAAGTTTGAGGTCCTACTTAAATAAGGTCCTACTTAAATAAGGTCCCTATTAGGTCCTTAATAATTCCTTCTTCTACGTAGCTTTTCAGTAGTCTACTCTACTGAAAAGCTACGTAGAAGAAGGAATTATTAAGGACCTAATATGGGTTGACAGAGAATGGGAAAGAAGCCCTAAATTTCTTAAGCTATACTTTTGAGGGAGGCCCTTGTCCTTATATACACTGGCTGAGAATGTTTGCTTGTTCGTGTTGCTATTTTATGCTCTGATGACTGTATTCGATCACAAGATCCATAAAGACAGGAAATGATTGAAAAGAGTCAACAAATAAACAATAAATGTATCCAAATGGTTTTGTATTGTTAGTACTTTATGTAAACCCAACATCTCATTTGTGAAAAGGGTTTGTCACTAGAGAAAGCACCACTGGTACAAATAAATGAGAAAATATTAACATTTTAAGCAAGCTGCTGGATATACACATCCCTGCCAGGCATTATATTGAAATCAAGGTTAAGAAAAGGAAAATCCATCTTTGTAAAGAGATTGATACCTAAAAGAGCCCAGATGAAAGTCTGATTTTTTTTTTTTAAAAGGAGATGGCCATAAGACTGAGGACATTTCATTTTATCTTTTTAACCTGAAATTAGAAATGCCAAGTCAAGTGTCACAACCGCAAATTATTCTGGGACAATGTGTTTGACTCCTTAAAATCAGAGATTTTGTTTTAAAGCAAGGACCAAATGTCCTTTTCTGCAGTTTCAGTTTGCCGAATAAGACAGCTCCTTTTACCAGAAGAATTATACCCCTGTCATTCCTGCAAGACTCTCACCTTAAAGCAATATGTTATAGGAAAGATGAAACCAACAAAGCGAGCAATATCAAGGATTACTATAAGTGGCCCAGCAAGACATTAATTAATCACCTATAATAGTCCTTCAAGCATCAGAACTGAACATTTGACATTGTCTAGACAAGTTTAGTGGTTTTCCGTCATAAAGACGTTGAGTTTTTATGTTGATGATTTTGTTAAAGCTCACTGGAAGAAGGTTGATTTTCAAGTGAGATTAGAAGCTGTCTGAATTAGACAAGTTAAAAAAAATGAAGCAGTTCCTTGCAGGTCAGCTTTAGCCATATCCTTGTTTGAATGATATTTTGCTTATTAGAAGCTTCCTAAGCCTCCTCTTTAAACATTAATAGTGTAATTGGGAAATGGACTCACTTACTAACTTACTTGCTAATGCCCCAGTCAATGACAGCCCATAGATTGAAAGCAACATCTCATTTATAAAAGCATATAAAAATATTTTAGCTGTTCATTTTTTTCTTTAAAAAAAATGAAACAGACAGCCATTCTAAACAGTGAAAACAGGAAGGTAGTTGTTAGAAGAAAATGTCTGAAAACACATTCTTCTCCAGTCCTAATTTTTTTCTTCTTCCTTTTGTTACAAAAAATACTAGTATGAACTTGGCAGATGCAGCTCCATTTACTTGCTTTAAAAAAATGTTTTCATTTTGACCATTCAAGTGAACGCTCAGCCAAAGTGTCAGTGGGTATAATGGACTAATGGGAAATTATTTTCTCTGTGTGACTGCAAAGACAAAAAAACTCCCAAAATGTGTAACTCCCCTTCCTTGTCTTCCAAGCCATCCAAAAGCACACAGTTTGAAGCTCTTTCTGCCTCTTGGAGCTTCTAATCTACTTTTGGAAGTGTTCCCTTTTGTCCTCCTTTCTATGGTCTTGGAACACAGAGATGGCCTGAATCCATAAACAATTTCAAACTATGCAGACTGCTTTAAATGGAAATGAAGAACTGGGGTTGAATAGCCTGCTCTCCTCTGAGAAACAACATGGAATATGTTTTCTATTGACACTGTCAATCATTCAGACAAAAGACATGATGAGATGTAGAGGGAGAGAGAAGAAGGCCAGGTTGACAGGAATTGCTTTGAAACCAATTGCTTCAGCATTGCCATTCTTATGATACCCCATTTCCCTGAAAGTAAGACATCCTCAAAAAATAAGACCTACTTACAGTTTTGCCTCTCGCTGAAGTATAAGGCATCTCCCGAAAATAGGACCTCTCCGATAATAAGGCCTCCCCTTCAGCACAGCCAGAGCAGACAGGAAATGCGACGTCTCAGACTTCTGGTTCTGGGCGGCCTCGGTGGAAAAATAAGACATCCCCTGAGAGTAAGACCTAGCACATCTTTGGGTGCAAAAATTAATATAAGACAGGGTCTTA
This sequence comes from Pareas carinatus, assembly GCA_032468095.1. Lineage (NCBI taxonomy): Eukaryota > Metazoa > Chordata > Lepidosauria > Squamata > Pareidae > Pareas > Pareas carinatus. Next base: position 47,882 of record JANHFO010002951.1, on the reverse strand, counting down.
TTTTCGGGGAAACATGGTATGCACCTTCCATAAACTTGAAATCTTTGAATAAAAGGAAAGGAACCAAGTTTTAAGTTGCAATTAATTTTACGACATTTCCACCAGGTATGAGGCAGGTAGGGCTGTAATAGCTCCAAGTATTCAACATCTAATCTAAGCAAACCTTTAGCATCATGGTCTTCTTTCAAGGCTGCAACTTTTACTGACAATTGTGGAATTTAATAGGGTCAGAATTGCTTCTATGTGCTGAATGTTTGTGCTGTTTGCCACCAAAGGGAAAAAATGAATGAAAATTTCAAGGTAAACTTTATATAAAAGTGAATATCATAATAAAAGGCATAATGAAGAAATATTGCAGTTCCTAAATGGAGAACAGCTTGTGAAACGCTCAGTTCCACCTTTATGCATGAGGTAGTTCATCAGCTTAACTGTCTTCCAGTATTTGAAGGGCTGTCACCGGAAGATGGGGATGACTTATTCTCCAAAGAATGAAGGCAAATATACATGTCCCAGGTTAATGTTGTAGGATCCAATCTGCAACCAGAAGTTTAGTCTTCCAAGCTTTCAGACTTGTGCTGGAGCTCATCCTCAGGAAACCTCTCTAGCAAAGTGTACTGTATGTTTCCGACTATTCTCTGTGTGGTATTTTTATGGTGCCTGTTGCATGTGACTTTTTAGTTGTTGATTGGGGTGTTGATGGCTAGCTATTAAATCATTGGCTGTTGTTTCCTTGTGCTGCTAAGCTCTCACCTCCTAAGTACTTGATAAGCTGGTGGTAAATCAGCACTCCTGTGCTGATTTATTCTCCAAAGCACAAGAGGGCAGAGCAAGAAGTAATAGGTGGAAGCTTGTTAAAGAGAGATCCAACCTAGAAGAAAGGATAAATTTCCTGACAACGAGAACAATTAATCAATGAAATAGCTTGCCTCCCAGAGTTGTAGTTGCTCCATCACTAGAAGTTTTCAAAAATAGGCTAAACATCATTTGAGAGGGATGGTTTAAGGTTCCTGCCTTGAGCCGGGGAATGGACTTGAAGATCTCAAAAGTCCCTTCCAGACCTATGATTCTATGTTCTGTGTTGACATTCTCTTTCTTTTAAAGCTTTCACTCTCTCCACGTTATCATCTGTGATTACTGGCTATCAAACATTTGCACAATTCTGCTTTATAGTGACAGAAACTTGTACAATTAATCTCAGAGAACTTGTCCAAACTTGTACATTTTTCATTATTTTATTGCATTCCAATTCCATATGAGAGAGAAAAGAGGGAAACAGGAAGAAAAAGGAGCTTGGGTGGATAAATAATAAAATAAAAGTAGAAACAACAAAAGTACGTTCTGTCCCACATACAGAAAATAATTGAGTTTAATATTAATGAGTATTAAACTCTGTGTCTCTTCAGAAGAACCTTAGTTGGAGTTCTTGTTTGGGATCCATATGTGATTCTTATCTTTTGAAAGGACTGTTAAAAGCAGATATTTAGATAGAACTTAGTTTTGGATTCTGTCAGAGTATTCATGATCTGGAATGCCTGCATGGATACAAGTCAGCCAATGGGGACTGTTTAGTGATTGCTATATAAGGATCTGGGCATGGCCCAGCTTGTAGTCCTTTCTCCTGTTCCTGTGTGGACCTGTGTATGTTCTCATTTGGCTCTCTGGTATGTTGCTGTGTTCATTTGTACCAGCTATGTCTGCTCCATACTGAAACAGCTTGGGATTTTTGTAGCAGTCGCTTTTGGATCTTAATCCTCTTCTTTTTGTTTCAAGTTTCTTTGGATCTACAAAGTATAGTGCATATGTGAACTGGGAGATCTGCTCCATTGGTTTCTTTTGCTGAATTATTCTCATTTCTTATTAAGGTGTATTGGATTTTTAGGTTGTGAAATGAGTCTAGAAATGTTCAAAGAAATCAATCTGGTTTTGATTACTTGTGGCACAAACTTTTTTCAATTGTGTCTGCTCAGCCATAGGCAGTTAGTATGCCTCAGGTTTTCTTAATAAGAACTGTCACCTTAATGGATCTTAGAGGCAGTATGCCTTCTAAAGTTCTTCTGAGGCCCTGACTTTGCTGTCTTTCAAAAGACTTTGAAGGCCTTACTCTTCCAGTAATACTTGCATGGGGGCAATTTGTGAATCTATTGTTATTATTATGGGTGTTTAGAGTTTTGCTGGAGTCCTTGTCTCTATTATTTTGTTCCTTCATGGTTGGGTAGTATTTTTAACCCACTTTGTAATTGATTTGAGTTTGATTTTATCGATAATCAGGCAATCCTAGAAATGAAGTAAATAATAGCTGTGTAATATATCTACAAGGTGACATGATTGTCGGATATCTTTTACTTATGCATGACAGAAGTAGAACTACGCCTGATTTTTGCTTCTTCCACAACTTTATAAAGAAATGTTTTCTTTGCTTGAACATAGCATTCCAAGTTTCTGTCCTCCATTCAATTCTCATAAAAGTCAGAATCATACTTGATGATGTTGACCATGCTTTCTGTGGTCTGCTTTTCCCTAATCCACTCAGGCCAACACACAACACACCAACATGATTGAAATAATTGAAGCTAAACACGTCAACCATCAAAAGTGAAAATGTGAAGTAAAAAAAAATGAAATTAAAAAGAAAAAAACATTAATAGAAAATCAATCATGGATGGCTATTTAAAGGTATTGAGCTGGAAAAGTAATGTAGTTTGATTTCATCTGGATTGCAAGGAGCAAGAGCAGCATGGTGCTTTCTGTCTGTTTCTTCAGCAGAAGTTGGGGGCATTTGCAGCAGCCATGTTCTCCTACAAAGATTGTATGTTGCCTTCCACACTCAATGTCTTTGCCCATCTCTCCTTTTTCTCTCTATTTCCGAATGCTCTTTTCTAATTAAACATTCTGAATCCTTCAAGAGTTCCAAACTCCTTCAAAGATATCCCTTTTAATGATTACCATGGCAACTGTATCACCTACAAAAGGGTTTTTCTACCTTTCTTCTGAATGCTTGGTGAAAATGTTAAAGAATGAAATATTACAGCCACATCAACATGGCAAATGACTGCCAGAACGGAGAAGCTTTTAAACATTTGCCTCTTGTGACTTTTTCTTGAATAATTACCATTTCTTACTTATTGAAAAGAAGAAATCAATAAAGGAGTGCACATGCAGTTGTGTATGTGTGTATGTTTGTGTGTATGTGTTTGTGTGTGTGTGTGTGTGTGCCTGGCTGGCCAAGAGTAATGGTTGATTGCCAAGGGAACAAATTACCTTTTACTAGTTTTTCTCTCTTTATTCAATCTTGCATTTATCCTGTGTTTTCTTGACTTCAGCAGTAGTAATTCTTTTTTTTCCTATCTGCATTGTTGCATTCAGTTATTGTCCAAACATTTGAAACAGATAAAGTAACTGTTTCTTGTTTATCTTTGTACTGTTTAACTGACATACCAATCCGCTTTTCCTTTGTAGTGATTTGTCTATTTGACACAAAAAATGTTTTGCTCCTGTTGGTTGTCTTTGTTGTTCCGCTGTCTGGCTGTAAATACTATCTGTAAATCTCTCTCTAACAATGCTTGGGGCCTTTTTTAGTTGATGATGTGGTTAAAATTATAATAGCAATTATCAGAACAAGTTGAGATTTAGTATATATAAACAGTTCAATGCACTCCCAAAAATGGAAACACATGAAAATGTAATTTGTGAACATACAGCATTTTCTTCCAAAATATGGATGGAATATCTTAAATTGGAAGCCAGATTTTAGCTTAGACCAAGCCAAAATACAGATGAGATAAAATATGGGTCTATAGCCATCTTAGACGATCTCTGATATGGTAGATTATGGCAGACAATCCAAAATACAAGACCTGGAATACACCAAGGCCACACCTATGGCATTTTTGACTATCTTTAAGAATTCTTTGAGGAAGGGCCTGGCAATCAGGAGATATTTATTCTTGGAGAATGTAAATGGAGAAATATGAATAACTTGCTATATATATATACACACTAGGGCTATGAATAGTTAGACATCTGACTCGGTTCAAAGTCAAAGTTCAAGGCTCAGGAAATTGTCCACCTCTTTCCACTTCAGGTTGGTTCAAGTGTAGTCATTCTCAGTTCACTCAGTTTCAGTCTTTATTTTGGGAGAATGGAATCCCATTCTTTCTTTGAGGATTTCTCTTGCAGTGTTTAAAAAAATAAGCCTGAGAAAATGGTTGGAGTCAGATTCCTTTGTATCCCATCCCTTTGGTTAGTTGGCCAGTTATTGTCTGCCCGAGTCCAGAGATGATACAGCAAAACCCAATTGAGTCAAATTCTATATTTGCTTACATCCAATGGACAGAATCTTGCCAAACTAAAACTATAATCTTCTAACCTACTATATATATCCTGAGAGAGATAGAGTCAGGGTATGGTTATTTCTAACCTATTCCCTGTCCAGCTTAAGACTGCATTTTTTAAATTCTGGTTCTCTCTCTGGGATGCCACAACTCTCCCCCTCAGTTCCGGCAGTTGCACATTTCATTAAATTTATTTAGAAGATGGCTAGAGATAAGATCAAGCCTGAAAGTATGCAAACATTTTTTGAGAGGGACAATAGGTTTATAGGGATGACATTCCTTTCCAAATGACTATTTTGATGTTCCTCCAAGTATTCACCAGTCCTGGTGTCTCCTCAGATGAATTGCAATCTCCAAAGTATTGTCTCAAAGACATTCTTGTTTTTCTTTGATGTCTTGAGTTGTTGGTCCGTTAGGAAAAGAAAGAGTCCTTTCCTTTGATCTAACAAGATTGCCATTAGTTCTCTCATCTAAAGGTTTGTTTGGAGTTTAGTACAAGACAGTTGATCACTGAATACAGTAGTCCACCTCTCCATCAAGGTATATTCAAATGTTTTAACCCTCAAAATGACTGTCACAATGGAATGGAATGATTTCCAACAAAATTGAGCTTTTCAATGACTAGGCTAAAAATTCAGAGAGGGTTTTGAATTGGGTCATAGTGGATTATAGACATCCACTGTCCTTCATATGAATAATACTTTTCAACTGTCCTGATTTGCCCTAGACTTGGGTTTTGTTCTGATTACATACCCAATTCGGTCTCTTTTACCTTGAAACTTACTAACAATTCTTTAAACTTATTTAATAAGGTAGGGATTTCCCAAGCTAAATATTTTAAGAATAGAACATTCTAGATGACTCAAGAACATTCAATTCTGGCAATTCCTTTAAGACAATTTGAACTGGAAATGCTCCGTGATGTTTCCAAATTGTTTTCATTTTGGAGTATGAACTCAAACACTTGCTGAATCATCATTGATAGCTGGATCTGTTCCCTGAATGTTATTTTTTTGCATAGTCTAGCAATAGTATGTTTATTTGAAAAAGAATGAAAATGGTCCATTCTCAGTAATCTGAAATCAGAGGTGAATGCAAGTGAGAATTGTAATCCCCTAAACTCTTCCTCCCTTTCCCTTTCCTTTCTCCCTCTTATACTGTCAAATGCTCCAACTCTCACATGCTTCATGTTCTTTCCTTTCTGTTCTTGCCATTCAGAATAACAGAATAATAGAGCTGGAAGGGACCTTGGAGGTCTTCTAGTCTTTCTGCTCAAATAGAAAAGCCTATACCATTTCAGAGAAATGACTATCCAATCTCTTCTTAAAAACCTCCAGTATTCAACAGTAATGAAATTGCCTTTTATTCTGTCCTTGAAATACAAACCACAATTATTATTCTTTACAAATATTTTTCAATTGACTTTCCATAATTCTGTTAATTACTGAACATCTATAGTTTTCAGTGAGTGGTTTGTTAAACCCTACGAACTTTGTCATTCCTCTAGATGTGTAGAAACCTCCTTTTTAGTTTTCAGGGATCATCTGCATGGCCCACTATCCAAATCCTGAATATACCCCTGAGACAGATCATTCAGCATGCAGCATCCATCTTTCAGGTAGTCTGCTGCCAAGGTAGGCAGAAGCTGATTCAAGTGTTGTATTGTAAGGCAGTGTTTTCCATAGGAAATATAACAAGACCTATTCCCTGAATATTCCATGGCACATAAAAGAGGAGGACTGTGATGTAGTCAGGAGTAGCAACTTGCTTGGCTGAAGTTGGTCAGCAGGTCTACTGTGAGACTATCCCTTTCCATCTGGTCTTGGTGACTGTTTTGCAATACTTATTTGTTTGCAAGGGAGCCCACAGTCTAGTTTTCACAGCTGCAGCCTTTTCTCCTTAAAACATTTAATCAACTAGTAGGCTTCCCCAGTGCAAAATCCTGAGACTGAGACTGACTAGCTATCAATGGTTTATTGCAGGGAATTAAACGTGTAATTGAAAGGATTCTATTCTGTGCATCTGAGAATTTCTTTTACAGGTGCCAAGTCTCTCAGGAAAGTTCCATATCTTCAATTCTTCTCATAGAATGAAAAAAAAGTCCAAAATATGAGAAATGCGTTATTATTGCTATGGCTACCATTCATCACCAAATGGAATGTAGGGAAGACCACAGCACAGCTTTCGCAGCTATATAGATTTCACGGTCTAGAATTGCTAGCACTGCAACATGAATCCTAGGTGCTAATCCATACATTTGATTAACGTATGTGTGTTAATTTACAAATATGAAAGCTACTAGAATATTATCATAGTTGGGAAGGACTACTCTATATATCTATATGTCCACATATATTACAGTTTAATTAAATTAAATTATGCTAAAGCATATGTGAGTTTGTATAGGTGTGTTTGTGAATACACATTTTTACTACCATAGTATTAGCAGAGTATTTATTATGACATTACAAACTTCCCCTGATCTTTTCAACAATGTTATCAGTCTTCAAAAATGAGCTCTGTCTACTGTTGTTTGAGTTTCTACATCCTGATATTTCTAAATTCCTTAAGGTGATGACAAATAAATGAAATGTAAAGCACAGGGCAATCTCTTGACTAAAACAATCTCAAAGTAATTTCAAACAGAAGATATGAAAACACAACTTAATAAAGATATTAAGCATGGAAATTTGCTTATATTATTAACTAATGTCATTATGAGTGGCGTAATGGTCTAGTGGGGAAGGTGCTTGCTTCTCATTCAGAAGGTTGAGAGTTCAATCCTAGGTACTGACAGATGCTTCTCTCTCAGGGGGGCAAAGAGAAAATGCCTGCTGTGAACTTCACATAGGTGTCAGGAAGGGCATCTAGCTAGTAAACGCTCAGCTCTGTTCTGTTGCACAGACTCTACCCTGAATTAAGGGATTACAGGTTCGTAAAAAAGAAAAAGAAGAAACTCATAACATGTCAATTCTGTCATGATACTGACACTTATACACTTTTGGGCCCTTTTAGTTTGCCTGTTACAAAGTACAGCAAAAAGCAATTATGGCCAAGATGCACAATGAACCATGAACAAAATGCTGCAAGGAGGCACTGGAACCGAATGTATGTATGTGTATGTGTGTATATATATATATAACACAATATAACCAAAAGACAACGTAAAAAAGTACTGGCTTTCTAAACCTAATTATTCATGAGATTGGATTAAAGGATGGAAAAAAAGAGACATTTGCCTCCTCCCATGAAAGGGGCCATACTAGGGGTTGTAACATGATTTAATAACACTGTCTCCCTAGCAAAGCTGACCAGGAAGAGAACTCCTGGCCTGTTGGCAGTGTATCTGCCTGGGATGCCAGACTTCCAGAGTTCAATTCCCAGTAAAACAAGGATGTGGCTAGCTGAAGAGAACTAATAAGTTCGAAATAGATCTATCCTAGTCTTCCTTGAATTTAATTATGTGAAACACCGCCCCCAAAGTACTGTCCAAAATGCATAGCAACAATTTTTCAATCTATTCTCAATCTATTTTTCAACTTAACCCCCCCCCCACAGTACTTTATTAGTGACCTCTTTCTCTCTCCTCCTCCTCTTTTTAGCATCCGTGCCTGTAAAGCCTCTCTCTTCCACTGTTCAGGAAATGCCTCTTATATCTTTCACAATATCTCAGGACCAAGGGTAGAAGAACAATTCTGGGGTAATGTTTCATCTCAATCCTAAATTGTGCCCATTCATAGGCTTATGAAGGAAAAATTCTCTTTCTGAATCCAAGGCATAAATTCATTCATTCATTCATTTATTTATTTAATTAGATTTATATTATTAAAAAAAATAAGTACTGGTATAATGTCTGGGTGTAATCTGGTGTTGATGCTTAAAGTTTCTATTATTGTGAACACATTAGCAGGAAATTCTAATTGGGATTCATATAGAGTTCATCAAAACAGCAAGTGACATATTTTATAAATTCTTTTCAGACTGTGAACTGCCAAGAAGTTTGGTTATTGGTCAGTAACTACCAGACGTTTCTCCTTCAATCCATCCATCCATCCATCCATCATCTATCATCTTTCTAATTTCATGCCATGATAAAGGATTGCAGAAGTGCTCTACCCTGTCTAAATAAAAAAACCTGCATTAAGTCTGAATTAAGCAATAAATATTATATTTTGATTCCCTGAGGGTACAACAGCAGAAGAAAATTAAGTTTATAGAACACTGTCTCAAATGATTAATTCAAGGTAAAACCATGTTTGCCCATGTTGTTTTTTGGTTAATTCTCACATCCCTGAGAAAAGCGACTGTAGAAATGAGGGACTGCCCCTTGCCTT
>JANHFO010002951.1:2286-18126 GCA_032468095.1 Pareas carinatus | reverse complement strand
CAAGGTGTGTAGCCAGTTTCATCTTTCTAATGTTAATGGTGTTAGAGATATCGTGATGAGTCAGATAGTCAGTCAGTCAGTCAGTGAATCTTTAAATGAATGAATAAATCGTTTTTGAGAAATATATATATAGATTGGTCACAACTGCTTTATTAATCATCAACCATGAAAGTTTTTTGAGAAGTTTGCATCCTTACTCTTATGTTTTTTGGATTTCTATTGGATTGATTGAGTACTCTTAAGACAGTTGTTAAAGAAGGGAAGAGTAGCATAGAACCAGTTAGGCTCGGTGATAAGAAACCTTTAAGGTGAATTTGTTTTAGAGGCAGAAGGATTTAACTTCAACAAAGTGATGAATTGTTGGTTGGGGCAGAAGAAATTTGCTTCCATGATTTATTAGTATTCCAATACACTGACAATTTTGAGGGGTACTCCCAGAATAATAAACCCCACTTAGAAATAAGACCCATTGAGACAATAGGACTTATTTTCAGAATTGGATATAGTATTTCAACCTAAAGGAAGGGTTTCAAGTTACAATATCTTCACAAAGTAAGTTCAAGGCAAAGTGAATGAATTTCAGGGCTCAGTAAATACCATGGGTTAAAATGTTTGCTTATCATATGTCTCACTGTAAGTTTACCTGGACAGAGCATATGAAAGAAAAATATTGCTGCTGTATAAGTTTTAATGATTAAGAAATATAATGAATAAACACAGAAAAATATTAAACAATCAGTAGACACAATTACTGCAGTTGAATCATAATTGTGGAAAAAATGTGAGAAAAAAACTAGTCATTATGAAATGTTAACTTTTATGAGTGGGTATGTGAAATGGAGTGGAAATATCCCTTCATTCGAAATCAAGAAAAAAGTGACTGATGAATAATCAACATTTTCAGGAAACCTATTCAGAAAGCAGTATCGCTGAATGTGCATTCTTATCAGGCACCAAAACATATATTCAAATCTAACTAATTGCACAATTATATAAACAAAGTAGAGAGGCTAAGTTAAGCAAAAGGACTGAGAAAGCTAAACACAATGGTATATATTTGGTATATATAGTATATGTATATGTATGATATGTATATGTATATGTATGGTATACGAAAACAAATATGTATGGTATATGTACAGTGGTATATACAGAATATTTTATTTTCTCTCTCTCTGTTTGTGTCTGTCTGGTTGGCTGTCTGATCCATATTTATACTGGAAGGATTTCTCTCCCTTCTCTGTTGCATGCTTTGCACAATAAAATCTTCACAAATCTCCATTACATACATTTCACAATGAAAACACCCCTTTTCATTGGTTTTTCAAGGAGCAGTGAAATTGAAAATTGTGGAAGGCAAAGTTTCAATTATTAGGACCTTTCCTCAGGCATCCAAGACTTCAAATTGCTTACTACTTTCAATATCAATAATAAGGATACAGAGTTCTGTTGTAACTTTGAGTCATAGGATGTGAAGTTAATAAATCCTTCTTCCCCGCTTAAACCCTAACCCTGGTACGTCTATTGCTCAGCTGCACACTAGACTTTGTCTGAATTAGCCATAGCCTGCAATTGGTAAACCTAGATGGAGCAATCTAGTACCTGCGACAAATGTGCATTCTCATGCAGTTTGCACTAAAGTTCCCTATTTGATTTGATCTGCTGGAATGGGATTAAAAATACTTGTCATATTTTGCTGACCGATAAGAGCTTTTTTATATTTCTCATGTGCTCTGCCATGTTTCAAAATGCTGGAAGTAGAATATATTGTGCAGAAATTTATCCAGTGGGTATTGCATACATTTCTTGGGCATAACGCATGAAATAAACCATTTGTATGATTCACGCAAAGCTGAGAAGGTCAGAGTGAAAAAAAATCCATTTGCAGAATCAATTCAGGACATCAATAAGTTTAATTACTGAACTAAATCAGCTGGGCTTACAGTAGAGTGACTAAGTTAAAAATCTACAGTAAACATTTGAAAACTAGGTTTCCACTTATATTTTATTTTTTTAAAAATATCTTTTCTCTTTTGTAGCAAATATTTGCTTTTTAACGGTTTGGACAGCAAAATATAAATGTCAGATTATCTGTAAGATGACATGTTCTTATTCATCTGACAATTATTCCCTACCTCCCAAAACAGATTTTAAACGTTGATATGAAAAGTTCATGTAAATCTTTATGGTTCGGCTCCTTCCTGGACTGCAGTTAATTTTAATATTCCACAATATAATCCTGTGCATGCCTACTCAGGAGTAACTTTCCAAGAAAAATTCCACTCTACACTGTGGGACAAATTTCTATCCAAACACACATTATAAATTCAAATCCTTAAAACTGCAAACATAGCACATTAAAACAATTCTCGTTGCTCTAGAATAGTCTCCAAACTTTACAACTTTAAGGCTTGTGGATTTCAACTCCCAGAGTTCCTCAACCAGGCTCCTTCTTCATTTCTTAGGAATTGGAGTTCTGGAGTTGAAGTCTACATGTTGTAAAGTTGACAAGTTTTGAGACCTTTGCTCTAGATTCTAGAACATTTCTTTGAACATGGACCAAAATGTTTCAGGCATATATAAAAAAATCAAAGTCTGAAATTTGGAAGACCATCTAGAAGTCCTAAACATGCCATTTTTAACTTTCTGGAAAAATAGTAAGATATATATTTTATTGCTATTAAAGGCAGACTCAGGTATTTAAGGAATCATAAATGAGGTTGCACTAAACCTGGACAACTGGGTACTTCTTATTCTGCAAGCTGTGCCATCCAGCAATTAGTGTATAAAATTAGATCCATTTTAATTACAATGAAACTGAGATCAATTGTATTCACCCTGGAAAACAAACTCAGTCAGAAGTGAATTTCTAAAAAGTGATTCTGCAGTTACAGTCCAGATGTAGCATTTTGTTCATCAATAAGCAAACCTTTCAATTGAGAAATTGATGCTACTAGAATTAGCAGTGGTCCAAAGAGAAGCTCATTTGAAAGAGAAATGCTAATAGCTGTTAGCCATTAAACTACACAAGCCTTTTGCTGATAGCCTACCTTTTTTGTCAACAATATTGACCAAGGATTATTTATAGTAGGCACTGAATTGAAGGAGGTAGTATAGAACTACCAGGAGGTATTGCAGAAGAGATATCTGTGTCTTGGAAGAGTATAAACCAAGAGAAAGAAACTCACAAAATTTTGCTTTTATTTTGTTGAGCATAAGTTGAAGTAGAGAGGGACTTTGGCAGGCTTTCAAGATTCTGTTACAAGATCTGAACTGCATTAAGGAACATTCCAAGAATCTTGGTGATTCTTGTTTTTTGACCTTACCTTACCTACCTTGAAAGACTGGTAGGTGGTTAGCTCTGTTGTGTAAGAAATTATTTCTGTAGAGGGTTTAGTAAGACATTTCTTTCCTTTATATCTTTTGAAAGATGACATATTTTCCTAAACATTTCAGGTCTACAGGCTTAACATATCCAAGATCCTACAAGGATATTTTGAGGAGAACAGTAAATATAAAATTAGAAGAAAATGAGGGTACAAATTTATATTATTCTATATAAACTATGAATATTAACTGTCTGTCTTCTTGTTCTTTTCTCTTGATAGATTGCGATTTTTTCAGTTCATTCTTAGGATTTCCTTCTTGAGGACTGGTTTACATATAAGTCTTCGACATTCCCAGTCTCAGTTATACGAGATTATCCTATGATCTAGTGACTGCTGTATAGTTTTCTCTGTATTTGAAGGAGATACGGGGAATGCTACAGGGAAAACAGAAGCAACTCAAGAAGACTGACATATTATAACGAGCACTATATATTTCCTCCAAATCTTAATTAATGGATCAACATCATATTGATATGCAGTGGCATTTTACTATTTACCACTATCTGTCACTGATTTTATGAAGGAAGAAAAAATTTTATACTCTTTTAAAAAGACATTTTGGTCTTTTAATCGGAGTTTGAAAGATATTAGAATGTAATAATTAACCTTTAGATGCCGGTGTTTCATATTTAATTTATGTGGCTAAATGTTTCCCCAGAAACCCATTGAAATCTGAGAGAGCACAATTAAGTTTAGATAATTTTGAAAAAATATGTTGTTAGAAGAAGTTTCAATAGTAATCACACAGTTTTGGATCCAGAATGAATTGTCAATGAGATGCAATTACCTAAAGGTGAAAGTTTTGCTTTGCTTACTCAGGGGTTTTTAGTCGGATGTAGGTTGTTCTTTACCTTTAGGGCATTAGACTGTCATTCCTGAGTATTTGTTTATGAAAGTTCTTGAAAATGGAAAAAGGTAAAATCAACAGGTGAGTGTCTACACACTGATGGCCTGCAAGGTTTTTGAGCTCCTCTGAGAGTTCAGTACTTATTTGCACAGAAATATCTCTATTTCATGTTAGAAGTGAGTCAGAAATTGGAGCACAGATGTCTTGCCGTATGAAACTGGAAGTCTGCCTAATCCAATGACTGAGCACCAGCAGTACATACTTAGAGATATGGGATGGTAGTGATGAACAAGAGTTGAAGTCACAGGGTAGCATCATAAAGGAATTAAGAGGTGACCTTGGAAAAAGAAGGAAAGAACTCTTAAGGAAGAACTTGGAGAAGCTATTACACAGCTGAGAAATTGAAGCAAGCAGGAGAAAGAAACTTAAAATAACCCTGCCTAGATGTTATTGATTTTAAGAGCAAAACATGAACTGGGTTTCAAGATTCTATTATTATCCTCTGCAAGAATAAAGCAGCATTCTTGGAATCTCTGCAGTGTGCATTTCTTGACCTGATATGCTCGAAGGAATGGCAGGCATGAAGCAAGCAAGGATCTTCAGCATTTCTATTTTCTATATCTGTATAACCTTTACTTAGTCAGATAATTGCAATAATTATACAACAATATAGGGAGATAGTCACACACATGTCTGTACTCAGGCAAAAGCAGAACACACTGCCTTGGTGAAGAACCTTTATTCTGTAGCTATATAAATGCAACATTCAGTTAGGTGCAGTAAGTAAAATTAGACTTTTGACATACCAGCCAAAATGTGTCCCAACTGACTGGCATTGTATACATATACTTGCAGCATTTTCTGCTAGTTGTACTGGTAATTTATTCTATTTCCTCTGTCATTTTAAAAATCATTGTAGAAAATCTTCAGCTGTCTTAACCATAGATAATGAAAGTTAATATATTCATGGATCAATCAGTGATGACCATGACATATGGAAAAGTGCAATTTGGAATGTAATAAGAGTAGATGATAAAGAGGATAACAATGAATGAAAGAAAAGAAAACATAACAGATGGTCGTCATAAAATTTAGAGAAAGTGAAATAACATAATAGACCCAAATGAAGGTGATCTAATCTGGTGCAAAGGAGTTAATAAAAGCAAGTAGGAAGATAAAAGTGCAAATTTAATTATGCATGAAAGAGCTAAAGCATATGTCAGAAAATATATATTGAAATATGAATATGAATACATATTCAGTTGTGCAGATGAATGCACATTAAAAGAAGTAAACATAGGTGTGCTTCCTAAGAGTGCGCTTCCTTCCACTTGGTTATATGAAAGAGTCAATTGGGAATGTCAGGAGGAAAAAAGAAAAGTAACATGGATGCAATGGGAGTGGTGTGCTTAAAAAGTGTAAAAAAAAAGAAGGTCAAGAATGAATGGATGATGAATGAATGTGGATTGACTAAAAAGTGGGTGATCAGTAGAAATGGAACAAATTAGAAAAAAAATATGTGAAGGAAGAGTAAATGGCTTGAGAGAAGGGGATGAATTAGAAAGTTAAGGTTGAATGGAGATATGGGAGAAAGATTAAATAATAAAAGGATGTTGTAGATAAGGAGAAATGGCTTGGAATGATAAAAAGGTATGGAGATTTATAGCAAAAGGTATTGCTGTAAACTGAGTTTACTTTTAATTAACTTTCTCTCATTTTTATTTCCTGCTTTTGATTTCATTTGCCTACAACTTCCTTTAGTTTTTCTATGCTTTGAGTGATGCTGCTTATCTTGAAAAGAAATATGTATATAGGCATGCATTGATTTCACTGACAACCCACTCACAAAACTCTGTGTGTGTGTGTGTGTTTGTGTGTGTTAGGGAAATGAAAGAGATGCAGAGAATGAAAGACAGGGAGAAATATCAAAATGAACACTTTGTACTGCAAAATAGATTCATGAAATGAAGACATCTGGTTCTCACAAGAACCCTTGGATGCCACTACTGCATTTTAAAAAGCAATATAATGCCCCAACCCCCCAAACAAGCAAGCAAAAAGCCCAACCCTTTATCATATTAATGCTTCATTGCAAGGTGGTTTCTGAGTTGTAATAGGGTTGTAGATTTACATCAGCACGAGGCTTCTCTACAATAGCTGGGCCTATGCTAGCAAAACCAAGGGAATCATATCTTATTTCAAAACAAAATTTGAGTTAAATGTCTATTGAGATTCTTAATCATCTAGGTCATGGTTTTCTCAAAGGTGTCTTTTTCAAAAGGCTACTGAACTTTCTTGGGTTTTTTTCCTTCAAAAATGTTTCAATTCGTTTTCTTCTTAGAACGTCGATGTAGAACTGAAGAAGTACCTTGAATGAGAAATCAAAATGTTTCAAAGGGGGAAAAAAGCTAAGGAAATCCAGCTGCCTTTTGGAAAAAGCACCTTTGGGACCATTTGAGGTTAAGCACATATTTGCAGTTCTTTTTCATCTCCTCCTTTGCTCAGATTATTTTCCTACCCTGAAAGTATTTCTTGCTCCATGTGCATTTTTCTCTGACCATATCATCAGTTTTGGGAACTTTGTCCTAAATCTTTTTCAATCCGTAAAGTTTCAGGATATCCAGACAGCTGGTTTTGTCAAAAGTATAGCATATGGTGTGCGTCAGACAATGTGCCAAGTGACCTGAATATAATTGTATCAGTGAAACCAACCAATCTATGTGATGACTAATTCATATGCATAGAAAAATTGCCAAAGGCAAGAATGGCCTGTTTGACTAGACATCTTGCAGGTGTCATAACTTAGATGCCACAGTGAAATCAGCTTCTTGAAGTCTGATTAGTCAAGCTAATAAGGGAGCCCTCTCTTGAGTTTCACTTTTGTGTAAGATACAATTGTGAAGAAGGGAGCTATAAGCCATTTTCCACCAGGAAGTCTGATAATGAAAGAAGATTTGCCAGACAATGTCATCGAAGATAAAAATCAGAAGTCAACTTAATCCTACAGAAAATGAATTATTCCTGCAAACTACTGTTCTCTTGCCTCTGGTAATCTGCAACTAATCCCATAAGCAGTTGGCACCTTTAAAGTAACACAAAAGCAAACAAAAGAAAAGAAAAACAAAACAAACTCGATTTCCACTCTCTAGTACATTGGAAAGCTAGGAAGTAAAACCTAGGGGTAATAAATTGGGTTAGACCAGAAGCATAAAATCAGACCATAAGAGGAAAAATATTGAATGTGTACACATGGATGCCACATTAACAGCGCAAGTGGAAATCTTTTGTATTATGTTAATCAAAGGAAATGGAATTGAGGTACGTGCTCTGTCAGCAGAAGGACCGACAAGTAGCAATAGCATATTCATTAAGAACTTGGAGCAAGGAACAGTAAAAATATTATAAAATTCAGTTATAAAAATATAGGACCATCACAATATATGAGTTCTATCAAAACAAGCTTGTTGTGATTTGAATGGCTCTATTTTTTCACTTTATGTATTTATTATTATTATGCCATCTTTTAATATATAGATCCATCAAGAGCCCTCTAATGAAGGCTGGCATTGAATAGCAAAATAACCCTATGTTCAATTGCCATATCTTTTAAGCACCACTCAGAACTGTAAGCATTAAAACAGCTGCATCTGTTTCAAGGTTCATGGGACTACTTCAAAACCTGCTCCCAACTATCTCTACACACCTCCCAAAGCAGGTGTGCAATCTGGAAAAGACACAGTTGATTGACTAAGTTGAAAAATGATGCTTTGGGATCTAAAGCATCTCCGTTGCAGGATTTGCAGAGCTTTCAAGAAATACCTATACATATATTCTCAAGTGCTTGTATAAACATTTTTCTCCTAATACTGCTTGACCACTGATGTGGGAAGAATTGCCTAGGTTATGCCATACTTCTGAACTTTTGCAAAGACAACCAGCAGGTCCTTGGTGGGATAGTCAACTTGGGGAAGTAACCTGAACTAGTGGAAGGGTGATGAAAAGTGCTTAGATTTAGTGTGGAATGAGGTGGCCAGAATTTCTTGGGCAAGCTTGAGAGGGCCTGAAAGTTCTGGGATCACTTCAACCGGATACAGGGAAGACAGGGAAAGGGAGTGCGGTGGCCAATGTGGTTAGGCTGATAATTGGCAGGCTCATGTTCGAAACCTGGGTGTTGTTGCATGATGGCGTAGAGTCCTGTCACTTACTCCTGTCAACCCAGCCATTTGAAATGGGGCAACTGTGAGTAGATAGATGAGTACCATGCTGGTGGACAACTTATTGGGGACATGAAAGTAGCCCCCAACTGGGTGTCCCTTGGGCAATGGTGATATCACTGGGAAATTCTTTTGATTTAGAAGCGCTCCTGGCATGAATGTACTACTACTACTACTACTACTACTACTACTACTACTACTACTACTACTACTACTACTAGCAGTAGCAGTAGCAGTAGCAGTAGCAGTAGCAGCAGCAGTAGCAGTAGGAAAGACAAGCAGCACTCAGCAGTTTGCATTGGTCAGCTTTTTCCTCAACAGAGAACAAGTTGCTAGAAAGGAACAATCAAATAGACTGATGATGCCCAACAATTGCTTCTAAACCTGGAGTCCAGCAAAGAAATTACGGCTGGCAATGCTTCCTCCACTTCCATGGGGTTTTGTTGACAGTAGAACTGCCACTTCTGTTGCTTTGTCCTTATCTTCCTTCTCAGCTGATCCATGAAATGTAATTTTAGGAGGAATAGCAGCATTTCTTATCTTCTAATATAGGAATGCTTCTTGTATTTTAGCACTTTATTCATAGGCATGTTGAAGGAACCACCAGTATTCTACTAAAAGTCTATTCTGACAGAGCAGGCATTCAATGACGTGCTTTTTGCAACAGCAGCAGCAGAAGAAGACATAACCAGCTATGTAAAACAATTGAAATTATAGAAAAGACAGCATAGGAAACTGCAATGCAATGTTGAGGAAAAAGTTGCTGAAATGAGATCATAATCCATAAAATGTCAGTGAATCAATTATGGCTACCATAAAGAAAAAAAGCTAGTGGAAAGAAATCCCAGACATGCAAAATGAAGATAAAATTCATTCTGAAAAAGAAGCAGACAGATGGCCAATGTTACCTCTTTTATTCCTCACCTTCAAGTTACTTTTATAAATAGTTGTAACTTGAAAATCTCAAAACGGCAGAATTTGCCAGCCTTTGATGGGCTTACAAGCTAACTGAGAAATTGACCCTGGTTGGTACTTGAAGTCTATTAGCAAATAACAAATACATAGGAAACTGTGGGGGGGCAGAGAGGGTTGGTGAGGTTTCCATGGGGTCACAGGGGAGGGTGGAGGGTAGGTCGCTGTGGTGGCAGTGGCACTGATCCGCAATGACAATGGGTCTGACACCCCTGCCCTAGACTGTCATAGCCTAACTGTGTTGTTACAGAGACCTCTACATGGTTTTACCTCTGTAATTACCAGAGGTTGAGGCTGAGCTTTAAAAAATGACTTGGGAGAAAGCTAAAATTGAAAATATGGACAAAGCAGATTTATTGTGATCATACATCACTATAAAAGTATCTAGGCAGCAATTAACTGCACCTATCTGTATTCATATTTTATTCCTCCTTAAAATGAAAAAAAAACTGGAAATGGATTCTTTTGGTAAAAATAAATGAGGAGTATTTGGGCTGAATGCGTTTCTCACTCATGGGTGATTGATCCCGAATAGAAAACAGAAATTATGGCAAGTCAAAACTTAGAGGAAGATCTTCCTTCTAGAAAATTATACAAATATAACATGCGAAAAAATCAATGTCAAATGTATGAAAGCTCCAGTGTACTTTTCATGGCTGATATATAATATCTATCTGAATAGTAGAGAAAGCTAAAATTAATCAGAAATATAGCTTTTCTGGAGCACTTAATGGAATGTTTTAAATATAAAATCTATTTTCATTTATAACTGCCAGCCAGAATGGCTCAGGCATGGGAGTTTGGAGGGGAACAGAATGACGAGCAGTGGAACTGGAGATGTTGTCTTTGCCATTATTTTTTTGACTTTTTAGGAAAGTCAAATCTTTATCATATACTCAGCATTTCAAAAAAGAGCAGAATAGTCAAGCAACTGGTTAAGAAAGCAGAAATTTTTGTTTCCATATTCTGTCACTCTGAAAGTATAAGAGTATTGTTGGCTTCTGGTGGATATTTTTCTCCTTAGGACTAGAAGGGAAGAGGAGCCATTTTCCAATCCATGGCATTATGTAGTAGAGGGCATATGTACTAAGGTTAGGTGAATGTGGAAAGAAAAGTGCTGCTGTTTTAAAAGTGATATTGAGTGCATTTCATAAAGGGCAAGATTTCCTTGTTTTCCAGACTCATGTTGAAGCCTGGAACAAGACAGGCTATATTAATGAATATTAGGGAGTTGCTACTTTTGCACTGACCATTGACTTGAACCATTTTCAGAATGCAGACTTAATGTCATATTCTCCTGTTCCCTAGCTCACTCTAGTTGGCACCTGTCAAAGAATTGCATACAAAGTTTGAATAAGGATGTGTGAATTGTCTCCTTTACATCTGAGGGAGTGCTTGCTTTGATGTAGAAAAGAATCGCCTCAAGACTTATCTTGGCGAAGAAATGAGTTGAGAACAGTACAGGGTTTTTTTTAATGCCACCTTTGTTATTTTTATAAACAACTCATGTCAACGAACATGATATTCCTTTCTCCTATTTTCCCCACAACAATACTGTGAGGTAGGTTAGGCTGAGGGAGAACGACTGGTCCAATATCATCCAGTCGGCTTACATGCTTAAAATGGGACTAGAACTCACAATCTCCTCATTTCTAGTAGGTGCCTTAACCACTGGACTACTGGACTGTCAACCCACTGCACAACTATAAATAATGGTTCATGCTAATGCACCACTGTTTCTACAGAAAGTGAAATGGAGCAAAACAGGATTGCCTTTCCACTCTGATGAAAAGGAGCTTGTTGTTGGCTTATTGGCTTTGCTTTGAAAAGGTACATTAATTAAAGCATCTACTAGATGAAACACCCCTTGGAGATCTGGATGCCAGCACTAATTTGGATAGTCTAGATCAAGCATTTTTCTCCTTGGCTTTGATGATGCCAGTGATTGCAGTATGTGAACTCGTGGCCTCTCCTACTTGTAAATAAAGGTAATCACTCTTCAACTAAATGCAGCAATCTCATTATCACCCTAGGTGGCAGAGATATTTAGCTGAGGAGTTTTTTTAGAGAAAGACGTATCATTTTGGTAGAAGCCTGGTGATAAGGGAATGTCACTTGGAGAGCGGGTGAAAGTTTTGGTGCAGTCAGGCACTAGCCAAATAGCTAGAAATATAAGATCAGTGAAATCAGCTGATCTTTTAATTCCATTTCAACACATTTTTGAGTTACTTTCATTTATGTATTTTAAAGCCAGCTAAAGCAACAATGTTATTCGACTTCTTCATTAAATATTCCATTCCATTTTGCAGAGCCTTTCAGAATAGCAATAGCACCTAGACTTATATACTTCTTCATAGTGCTTTACAAAATTCTCTGACTGGTTTACAATGTTAGAATATTGTTCCCAATGAAAATGAGGGTCCTCATTTAACTGACCTTGGTAGGATGGAAGACTGAGTCAACCGTTAGCCCCATCAGGATCAAACTCCTGGCTGTTTGCAGAGTTAGCCGCAATACTGCATTCTGACTATTGCACCACCAGGTAATCGAAACTAAACCATCAGCAAAAGCTCTCCATTTATACATTTCTTTTTTGATCAATATTTTCTTTTTCTGTCTAATGTCTCTATCAAAAATTCCAGAACTAAAAAAAAAAGGAAAGGAGATGATGGTCATTCTTGTCTTCTGAATCTCACATGGCTTAATCAACAACCCCATTAATAATAATATGAGCTTGCTGAGATCTATAGATCTATTTACTCCCTTGAATAAATTTCTCCCCCCCCAAAGTCCATATCTTCTAAAACTTTAAACATAAAGACCCAGTTTAAATTGTCAAAACCTTTCACTGCATCATATTTTAGGGTTACTTTCAAGGTTGCAAAAATGGACCTACAGATTGCATATAATTCACCCACCTGACTAGGGTTTTTTATTTCAAAAATTTGTATTTTGCAACCAATGCAGAGTCATGGTGTTGTAGTAGTTAGAATGCAGTATTGCAGGCTAACTCTGCCTCCTGCCAGTAGTTCAATTCTCACTGGCTCAAGGTTGACTCAGCCTTTCATCCTTCCAAGGTCAGTAAAATGAGGACCAAGATTGTTGGGGGCAATGTGTTGACTGTGTAAACCATTTAGAGGGGGGATGCAAAACACAGTGAAGTGGTATATAAGTTTCAGTGCCAATGGTATTGTTATGGACTGAGAAAGATAGAAAAGAACTTTTTAACCTCCATGCATTTTAGGCTCATTCAAAGATTTTTAAAAGATGTATCATTGAGACTTAGAATTTGTGTCCAGAAACAAATTAAAAATCAATGACGTTGCTATGGAAAATAAAATAAAATAAAATATTGCTCAACCAATTCCATATTTTTAAATACTCAGTTATCCCTGCAAACTTATATACAAATGACCAAGATAAAGAAGAAGCAAATCAAAATGAAACCAAAACCAACCCCTGCAACAACAATATTAGAGTTACCGTGCATCAACGACTTTCTTGTTATGATTTGACAGCAAGATACGTTAGTATGTTTCTGCTCAAAGTTTTTCATAGCATTTGCCAATTACGGCAACGTTCCAAGACATTTGACTACATTTTCAAATCTTATTGATTGAATAAGTACCAAGCCGTTTTTTGTGTGTGCTAAGGATGACTTCATTAGTCATTAGTCATTAGAAGGGGAAATATCACCCTATGGTCATGTTGAACATAGCTGTAAGCAAGGCTTAGTTAGAGATGTCTGCCTGGGTTGCTTTAGTAAGAAAGCGATTTTTTGGTCTTTGGATTCCCCGTTTCTGAAACTCTGATGTCACTTGTCTGGCCTTCAGTCACCGTGCTATCCGAAATCTCTTTCAACTCACTTCCTTGATCTTATGGGACCTTTCCCAAGCCACGTGCTGTTTTTTTCCCATTCATCTGTAGAGATAGCATCTGTTGAAAGACTGCAAGCTCAGTGGCCGTCTGGCTTCCTGAATTGGTATGATTTGACTTTGATGTGCCTCTGACAGCTAGCTTCTCTGTGATTTCTATTTCTCCCTTGTCAAAAGATACCTCACAATTATTTGATCGATCCACTGGTGCTGCTCTGATATTTAATAAGTGCCCCCAAGCCTTTAATCTTCCACTATCACTTTAATCTCTTACACTAACCCGTAGCTCATGCTATGCCACACTGCCTCTTTTCATCTACATCACTTTTGCTAGACTGGTATTTATCTCCACTTTTCTGACTCTGAACTTAAACCAGCCTGTGTGATTTGCAATGTTCTCTTTTCTCTCTTCCCACCCCCAGCTACAAATTGTAGTATATACCTAGAAGAACAACATGAACTGAAAGTTTTCCAGTTAATTTCCAGTTAATTTCACATTAAATAGCAGATACTGTTAAGAAGGCTAGTGCTATTGAGGCATAAAAATGGTAGTAAAAAGGTAAGATTCTCTTGGCTGCCATCTAGTGATTATCCAGATACTGTATTGTAACTCTAATTACAGCAAAAAAAGAGAAAACGCACACCCTCACACTTATCCACCCCATCACACACACAATCTGAAGCATCATGGGCCCTGACGTCAAGGCATTTTATACCACTTGATTTTAACACCAGCCACTTTCTTAGGAATGCGTTATCACCCACACCAAATGTTTCTTAAAGCAATTTTAATCTAAACATATTTTAAAATGTTAACTTTTAAAACATATCGCAACTAAATCAATATAGTTTTGGGTTATTGTCTTTTTAAAATTAAAGCATAAATTTAAATAAAACCTCCCTGACCATTAAATTCTCGTGCAATATGAGAATTCACTCTTTCTATAGGGCAGGGGTGTGTGTGTGTGTGTGTGTGTGTGTGTGTGTGTGTGTGTGTGTGTGTGTGTCTTTAAAGTATGTACTTCCCAGTTTCTTGGATTATATTCTCACTGAATAAGACTAGGTATCTTCACACTTGTCTGGTCTTAGCAAAATTCTCTGATGATCAATAATAACGTTAACAACCCAGATCCTAACTGCTTCTGTCAGCTTTACTTCTCCATCTGATTTTATTAAAACTAATCTGCTTAAAGCCTCATTCTTGAAGTCTTCTCATGAATTGGCAGGCCATGTAACAGTTGTGTCAAAGTGAAACCCATCTGTCTTTGAGTCTGCAGAAAAAGTTTTTGACATAAATATTACTGTCCCAATGCTTGAGTCCTACTCTGTTTCAATAAGGAAGCTACTGACTTGCACATATTTAATATAGCACAGTTAAGAAAAGCAGCTTGTGGATCCCCCTGAATTACTTTCCTCTCTATCGGTAGCTCATGGGAAAACAGGGCCCACCCTTCTTGGATTGTTGAGGATGCAGTTTTTGAGAAATATCCTAGCGTGAAGAGTTCAACTATCTGTTGAAACCGAGAGCTGATTCATATGATCAGAATCCTAGCATTTTTATTTTCTTTCCGGGCTTCCCAGCACTGGAAGTCAAGTGGTCAAAAGCCAGGACTGGGAAGGGTGACAGGACAAAATGAGAGAGGTGGATCATTACCTCTCTACTTGTCTCTACTTCTGTGGAGTTGCTTCATGTATTTGAAGATTTGGTAGGTTAGGTACAAGAGAAGGTGTAGACTGAACTCTTTGACTCTTCTGTTCCATCCAAAAGAACTATCCTGGAAAGTAGTGCTTAGTAGAAGAAGAGTGGAAGAGCCATACTCACACTGGTCCATACTTTCCAGTAGAAGCTGAGCAGTTTGAGGCCATGATTTCATCATTCTCAGTACGGTTGACGAAGCATCATGTTCCTGTCCAAGCCAAGATTGGGGCTGAAAGAAGAGAATAGCAAAAGATGAAATTGAGCTGCTTCCGCAGTGGGCTGGAGCTGAACAAAATGGAGATGAGCTAAACAAACTTCATAAGGACATGACCTCTAAAACCAGGGCATCATCATGCTATGGGGCAGGAAGAACACTAAACCCCATGTGACCCTATGAGGTTGTCTCACGTAAACTCAGTGACTTTAACTCAGCTACAGATAGTCTTTGACCACAACTGAGCCCCAAATTTTTGTTGCTAAGTGAAACATTTATTAAGTGAGCTTTGCCCCATTTTACAACTCTCTTGCCACAAATATTAAGTGAATCACTTCAGTTGTCAAGTTAATAACACGGTTGTTAAGTGAATCTGGCTTCCCCAATGACTTTGCATGTCAGAAGGTGGCAAAAGGCGATCACATGACCCTGGAACACTTCAACCATCATAAATACATGCCAGTTGTCAAGTATCTGGATTTTGATCAAATGACCGTGGTGATGCTGCAATGAGCCAGGATGGTGCAGTGGTTAAAAGCAGCACTGCAGGCTGTTTCTGCTGACTGCCATCTGCCATTAACCATCAAAAGTTCAGCAGTTCGATTCTCACTGGCTCAAGGTTGACTCAGC
>JANHFO010002950.1:158881-170660 GCA_032468095.1 Pareas carinatus | reverse complement strand
GAGAGAGAGAGAGAGAGAGAGAGAGAGATTTTCTTAAGAAGCCCCTGTGACTGAGTTGAGGTTTATGTTTACTGCTCCAGAAGCTGAAGCCATTTGTTACTTGCACAATAAATCTCAAAGAAATAAACAAAATTTGTTTGAATTTATAATTGAGAAATGCAAATTTGATTTAATAGACATAACAGAGCCCTGCTAGGATGATTCCCATAAATGGAATATAACAATTATTTGAAAGGAACAAGATGAATGGAGAGAGGGGAGTTATACTAATGCCCATCTGCTTGGAGATGGGAATCGGCATAAGGGGTTAAATGTCAAACTTATAAGTAATGATATTATGCAAGTACTACCACCTATATACTTATGTCAGACATTATCACAGGTATGCAATTGCATTGTTTCTCTGTTTTGCACATAGACCATTAATTAGTATGAATTCTTTAGATATTATCTGTGCACAAAGCATTAATTAATATGCATTCCCCTTGATAGAATTTATCAGGAAACAAAAATATGAATATATATAACTTTTGAAAGGTATATGAATTTTTAGAAAATTGTTTCGCTCAGTGTTCAATGTTTATCCAGACTATAATCTTGAATTCAGATCTGCTTTGCTAGAAACAAGTGTGCAGTGTTTCTATGGTGATAATTTTTAATATGCCTCTAAGCCTTTTGCCAATGAAAATATCTGTGATAAAATGATCACTGATTTTTTTTTTAAATGAAGAAGGCAGAAAATACATACATGGTATATAGGAGGCCAAACTCAGGTACGTTGATTACAGGCACAACTGCACCTTTTCCCCCTGTCTCATATCGGACGGGAAGGAGTATACATTTTTAGGACTTCCACACAGAATGAACCACCTCCTTTCATATTTCTGAGCTCTATTCTTCAAATGCTATATATGTTTTCTCTTAAATGAAGAGCTATTTAAAATATATATTATACTTTTAAAGATTCTGCACCCGGTGCAGTCTATCCCCTATTTTTTCTTCTGAAATCCTGTGTCTTCCTTCAGTACTAAATTCTTAAACCAGTTAGGAGGTGTTAGGCTTTAAAAATTAATATGTGTTATTATGAACAGAGAAACAAGATGTAATGGGATGTGAAAATAACCTTGGGAAACAGGAGGAGAAAGAACTGCAGCATAGACAATGGTCAGACCAAAGATATATCTGCCGACAAAAGGAACAGCGGTGTGGAAAGCACCTTAGAGGAGAAACCCACACCCCTGCTTTCAGGGAAGGGAGGGCGCGAGACGGGATGACTGCTTTCAGATCGGCAATACCTTGTTCCTGTAACCTCACAATAAAGATAGCCTTAGTATTCATGGTTTTGGTTTTGCTTTCTTGGTTGGATTGCCTCAAAATGGTCCAAGTCAAAAATAAGCCATTGGTGCTCTCAAAGATTGGTTATTCGCTTGCAGAAAAATCACTATCTCGCTAACACCATCAGTGCCAATACTGCTAATTGGTAATAATTTTGTGTTACCATCAAAAAAGTGCACATACGTATTTGCTTCCTATGGCAGTCCTTTTATTGTTTATGCAGATGTACAGTACATAACATATATACATCTGTGTGTATGTGTGTGTATTGAAAACTGTAAATTGAGAGAAATCTCATCCCAAGAAGTTCAAGACAGAAAAGAGTACAAATTAAAGGAAAGTTTAGATCTGATCTGTCAATCCAATCTAAAACTATCAATACTGATACTGGGCATTGACCATCAGAGTGTGGAAAATCAAGCTCTGAAAAACCAATAATCAGCAAGAAAAGTCATCTATCGGGTGAACTTCAACAAAAAGAATATAGTAGCTGTATTTTGTTTTTTGTTTTGCATTTTTTTCTCCTAAGAGGAACATTTCTCCCACTCAGATGGATAAATGCCAGGATAAGGAAGAAACTTCAATCCAAAATTGCTGGATTGGAGATAGAATAATAAGTAAGTAAAAAGCTGACTAGGATGTATGAGAAATTAAATTTTGACTATGTATATTGAAAAATAATCTCATAATCTTCTTTATTTCCCTTTGTTTTCCTATTTCCTTCTGTTCTTTTTCTCTATGTATAATCTTCTCTGGAAAGCAGTCAGTTGAGACAAATCTCTTCAACTTAGTTGTGCCATTTTTCCTTTTGTCTTCATTTCTTCCTTTGACTTTCACTCACTTTAATTGCTTAATCTTGTTATCCATAATAAAAGGCTTGAATTTCTTTACAGAATCAGCCCACTCATTCTGTTACATTGTCCACCAGGAGGCACAGTGTGACTGGTTTCATCCTTATTTGGAATACTTCATCTCCATTAAGCTAAGCACCTCCGAAAAGTCAAGGGACATTTACTACTCAACTGCTTGAAAAGTAAACCAATCCAGAGAGGGATTGGTTCTGGAAGAGAATGGATGGTGGCAACAGAACAAGCAGGAGAGAGGGAAGATCCAATTACATGATTGTGGGTGGAAGATCTACAGAATCCTCCTGAGTTTCATCATTTCCTTGTGTATTTTTGTGCAAGCACACAACCACAATACAAAAACCATAAAAAGTAGCTTCAGAATTGATCCTAAAAAAATAGAGTAGTTTAAATTTCAAAGCACATTTGATTGATAGAAATGGGTAAGGTTTATTTCAATGTGAAGGAGTCCCTGTGCATTTTACTCCACTAGTTGCTGCTGATTATAGGGGGCGGAGCCTATCTCCTTTATGTAAGCCATTGAGCCAGTGCTGTCCAAAGACATTTCCACGGTCATGGGACCAGCAGGATGTCACGGAGCCCTGTTACCTTCCCACCAAAGTGATGCTTATTTATCTACTCACATTTATTTATTTTAAGAAGACACCAAAACTACAGAAAATTATGCTCATAGAATTCTAAGGATATTCAAATTCATCATGATTGCATTTCAATCATGTTGAATTTAAATATACACAGAAGTGATAAGACAAACGTTCATACAAATGAATGCCACCAAGAAATCCAAAATAGTGTCTGTAGTTTGTGTGCATGTGTATGAGATGTGTAATATTAATAGGGCTGGCATATTTTGTAGATCATTTAAAAGCATCAAAACACAAAGGTAGCGGAATTCATCATTTTTAAATATCCTGGTCTGTTTTCATGGATTTGCTTTAAGGGCTTGCTTTAAAGATGCAGCTAGTTTAATGAGTCAACTTGGGAAAAACTTGAAAAAAGTTGCATTAAAACAGATCATACATTTTCCCCTTTAAAATGATCAAGGAGTTTTCTGAAATAGGAAAACCATTCTACCAGTTCCTCATTTCTAGAACTAATACATTTTTCAGAGTAGACAAGTAAAATACAGGAATTAAAGTCAATGAAAAATGACTAATAGACATTAGAAAAGCCCAAAGGCTACATATAGTGCACTCTGCCCATGTTCAAATGATGGCCACTTATCCATTCTAAAGTGATGTTTGAAATATACTGGTACTGACACAGTGAATTATCTAACATTGTTCCTTTAGGCCATGCCGTTTAGATGTTCTTTTCCCCTGAAGAAACCCTGCTGCAAGTCTGCGACTTGATTGGAATAACATGATCTGACTGAGTCAACCATTCCCACAGCAATCAAATTAGCCCTATCCATTGATAGCATTTAATTACAAGGGAGTCATGTTCTCCCAGCCATGACAACAGAAGCTGAATAGCTATCAAATCTTGACTTTTTGGGGTCGCAGTGAATGAAGAAAGGTAAAAGCAATTGGTTTGGAATTAGCAGCACTGTGAACGAGGTTGGTTGGATAGCATACCTATCTCCTTTCTGGCCATTTTCCATCTGCATTCAGTGGGTACAAAGTAAAAAAGTGACAGAGCACCAAAGAGTTCTACCCTCTCTAGAACTTTGTTTCTTTTAGAAGTAGGAAAACAGATGTAACACTTTATTAAACTTCTCAGCCCTGGTGGTATGATACATTAATCAAGCAGATTTAATTTAGCTCTAATTAGCTATCTGGGATTAATTGATGGGTTATAAGTAATATCCTTGACTAGCTGGGTGGAAAGACCCCTTGACCTAGTTGTGCATGTCATATGGACAGACTTATTTTCAAAGAACCAACTGTCAGCAATAGGTAAGGTATGAAAGATAATATAAAGCATATTAAATCAAGTTGTGAGTGACCCTTGTACCCCAATATTCCTTCCTTCTGTTCTCTACAGAATCATATTGTTGGAAGGGGTCATTTAGGTCCCTGAGCCTTATTCTTGGTTCACTGTGAAAAACTAGATGAAAAATTCCCTGAAAGATGACAGTTCAGTAAAAAGAAATCATCTCTAGTAATTTCTTCCATTATTAAACTTAATATGTTTTAATGACATAACTTACTCCAATTTTTATTCCACCATATAACTCCCAATATCACAATAATCCTTGTTGTCTTTCTTTAAATCTTCCAGTTTGACCAAATTAAGTAGCCCCTAAACCTGGATACAATATCAGTCCAAGTCTGAATATAAATCATATCCAAGCCCAGGGGCAAGATAGCGAGATCCACTTGAGTCCAATCCTTCATTTGTTTACACTGAATGAACAGGATCTTGCCAAACAAAAGCTATAACCTTCTTACCTGCCAGATATATTCTGAGAGATTCTAGGGTATGGCTACCCTGAACCTCTCCTCCTCTCCTCCATTCAGCTGCATACTGTGCAGTCTCTTAATCTGGACCTCTTTCTGGGAAAGTTCTGTGTTGCAAAAGGTCTCCCCCATTGCATTACAACATGGTCGTCCTACTGTTGCTGAGTACAGATCTGTTCAGATATGGAAAAAGTCTTCCTTCTAGCTTCAGTAGTCTCACAGGGTGGAGCACATCTCAGGAAAGTGCTCAGAATTTTCCAGGAGCAGAACAGAGATGGAAGGTGAGGCGTAAGGCAAAAATATTCTAGGATACATGCTAATTAGGTTTATGTGATACCAGAGTCCATTGAGGTCTACAACTTTATTTCTGCCTGAGTTTGAAAAGTAACATCAATGACTAAATATTTAACTATACTTCAACGTGTCTAGGATCCACTTGATTTCTGAGAGGCCCTTAAAGTTAAGACTCATTATTTGAGTGACACCTTTTCTGATAACCTAAATATGGAATGTTTAGGGCACCTCCTTGCAAAAAAACCCTCCACAAATTTTTGGGCACCAAGGGACTGGTTCTATAGACAAAGAGGGGTCGTGGTTTGGTGTGCTGCCTGCATCCGGCGAATGGGGCTTGGTTTGTTTGAGCAGCCCGGTTGCTGGCATGCTGCTGACTTGTGCCGGTCCATGAACCAAGAGTTGGGGATCCTTGCTTTAAGTCCTTCATTGATATCCAAACAGTGATGAGCTTCTGCATTAAATCAAATCTTTTTGGTACCAATGGAAGACTCAAGAACCTGGCAGAGTAAAAGGACGAAGGGAAGAAATCCCTATTCCCCTTTGTTCCCTCTTCCTACAGCCTCATATAAGAGATATCAGAAGTTGAAGATATCTGCTGAATGGGTTTCCTCATTATTACATCTGACAGTCCCTGTTTAGACTGGTAAATGAAGCCTCTTTTTCATGCCAGGCAACATCCTAAACTAATAGCTGAAAGTCAGTAATAAAGCACTGCATGCTTACCTTATTGGAAGTGAAGGATTTCCCAGTGGGTGGTCATTTGCTTGACTAGATCATTAATATTAATCCTCAGGCAGCAAGGCAGTTACTCAGTAATGAAGGTTTGTGGCTGCTGCAGCTGCTCTAGCAATAACTGCCAGACTTTGGCCATGATGGTTATGGGGTTTTGTGATCAATTTTGTTCTACCTAGTGGTTACCTGGTTTATTTTGGTGTAAACTGATCCATCTGTATCACAACTTGATTCAGGGCACAGGCTGTTTTGTAACACTGAGAATACAGGTCGTAAAATTTTGCTTTCAGACTTCATGCCAAACATGGCAATAAATCTGGTCTTTCTAGACACCATGAAACTCACAGATGTGGCACAATCAGATTTACTGCAGATAAAGTACAAACCACACACACAGAGACAAAATATCCAAACACTGAAACTTCTATACACATGTTTGCTCCAAGGTTTAAATTCTACACCTTTCCCTCTTGCCTTTCAAGGCAATGGTCACTTTGCAACCGCAAAGGCCTTGAACCCTGGAGATATTTGCTCATAATTTATATAATAAATTATATAATAATTTATATAATAATGCCTCCTAGCCTGCTGGTTTCCAGCTCACCATTTTCAACATTTACTGCTCTTATCAAGGAGAATAAGGAGAAAATAAGATCTAATTAAAGCCACAATTGCTGTAGTTTTGAATACATTCTAAATTCATAAATAAATAAGTTCTAAATTAATCTATTATTAGTTCCCTTGCCTCTACTTTACTAGTGAGTTCAATTGATATATTTCCAAATTAAATCCGTTTTCTTGGGAAATAAGGCAAGACTTAACTCAAGCACAACAGAAGCACAGTAGATATTCAGTAGAAAAAATTATTCAAAGATAAGTATACTGCCTATTTCAAAAGGGATATCAATCTCCTCAAAGGGTTGGATTGACAGCCTTGGGTACTCCTGAATTTAAGTTATTAAATCTGCTCTGATCACAATTAACATTGTATAAACATTTGTTGCTTCTCCAGCAGCATTCCTTTTTAGTAGAAATAAAGAAATCCTCCATAATGTTTTTCTTCTTAACATGCACTTTTTCTTTCTTCGGAAAAGAACACTTTCGGTTATCAAGCAATATTATATATCTAGATTAGGTTAGAAAGATGTGATTAACAAAATGAAAGCAAATAATCTATCTGAAAAAGTTGTGCTCCCCTGCATTATTTTTAAGAAATCGGTATTAAAATCTTTGCCACTAGTTGCAAATTGGAAGGAGCAAGAAATTTTCAGTCCCGGAAAACACTACATATAATTAAAACCCACATTATGTTATGTACTTACCATGGACTGTAGATACGAAGAGAATTGTGAAGAACAGCAGCAACTGTGATGACCACATGACTGTGGTCCAAAATATAAGATTACTTCAGCAGTGGAAGTTCTCAGAAGAAAAAATATCAAGATTTCTCTCTGATGGTAATCTTCTCAAGGATCTTCACTTTAATCGCAATTCAATGAAGCAGAACAGAATAAACTAGCTCTAAAACCAACACCTTCGACAAAGGTCCAAAACTCAAAACCTAGAAGTAAAAATAAAAATTAAAATTAATTTTTAAAGTAACTATTGTTACTCAGTTCAACATAATCACTGTAACATTTGGTTTAAAATTTTATTGAGAAGTCAAGAGCATATTTTGTCATTTTGTCATTATCACTTTTGATAATCAAAACAAGAAACCTGACAAGATCAAACAATATTGTGCTGCTTTTATCATATATATATGAATATACTGTATGTTCCAGAGAATCTTGATATAATTAAATACATGTGATTTGTTGGTATTACCATAGCTCTTTGGCAGAAAGAGATTTGAGAACAGCCAGGAATAAGAGAGATTAAATAATTGGGAATAGGGTGAGGGAGTAATTAATGTAGGTATATGTGTCCTGAAGTGATTATATTAAAGTACTTTGAAATAAATTCAAATTCTTAGCAAACTACCATATCAATATATTATCCTAATGAATATAAGCCTTAGGAGGATCTTTAGACAGATAATTAAAAACTGTATCAGTATGGGCCAATATTAAATATCAATTTTTAAACAGTAATCTGATTAAAGCAGTACTTTTGTTACGATCTTCTTTATTCTGTATCTATTTATTTCATTGTCTCTTAGATAGTTGTTTTAAAGGTCACCCAGCCGGCTTCGTGGCTAAGGTGTGGCAAAAACCAGGTGCCTCAGTTTCTAGACTGGTGCCTTAACCACTGCACCAAATTGTCTCTCTTCCTAAATCTTTATCTCCATTTTATTCAGCATCAATGCACAGTGGACCGTAATTCAGAACTATGTCTAACCCCTGGTAGTTATTTTAAAATTCCCCACAGATCATTTTCAAAAACCTGTCATAATCAAACTGGCCCAACTGAGAAGATGACACACAAGTATTTGCCTTCTCTTATGACTTTGGAATCCTTGATGAAGGTTGTAAAATATTCCAAAAGAAGGATAACTTGTGTAGTAAGAGGCAAACACTTTAATTAAAAAAATAGCTCTGAAACATTTGAAATGACTATTATGACAATATTCTGACACAAAGTCCTACACAAATTTGGCTGTGACAGCAAAATCCTACAAAAACTAGGCTTTGATGTTATGTCAAGAAAAGAATTGCTTTCTTCTCTCATCACTTTTGTTCATGATATCTGTAACAGCTTTGAAAAAAAATGACGAAAAAGCAAAGAAAATTATTCACCATGTGGGAATCTCATATTCAAATAAAAGATCAACAGCAGAGACACAAATCAATTTTCCCAGATAGAAAATATCACTGCAGGCTAAGTAGAAGAGACACGTTCAGGATGAAAATGTATAACATTATATTAGAAAACTTTAAAGTTGCGAAACTATCTGTTTTCCCGGCAAGGCTGGCCCAGGTTTCCCGAAGTCTGCATAATTTAAGAAATAAATGTTGATGCTCCTGTGACAACTCTAATCCAACAGAGCTTCAAATTTCTCTTTCATGAGGATGAAAACACTTCATTCTCTTCCCAAATAATGTGGATCAATGGGATAGTTTATAGACCACACAAAATAGGAAGACAATTTATAATAAGGAATTGATTTAAGTTTTTCCAAATGATAGAATAGCTTTTCACCTTTTTCTAATTTGATCCATTTTAAACTATGAAAGAGGAAGAGCTGTCTGCACACTATCCCTGATTAAAAATAAATTAAAGTCGCCAATGCTGCAGCCAAGACTCTCATCTATTATCTGATCTCTCTACATAATGGGATCTTCTGAGAGCTATGTTATTTTATATCCAAATTTCCTGCAAAGAAAAATCAGAAAAGGAAGCTATAACTTTTTAAATAACCTGAATAAATAAAAAATTGGGCCGATTACTGGGGTCCCATTTACTGGGACCCATTAAATGCTTCCCAGTTCTAGAACAGGGGTGTCGAACCCCAGGTCTGTGGACTGGCATTGGGCCACAACATGCCAGCAACCAGTCCGCGCAAACAAGACGAGCCTCATTGGCCAGTTGCAGGCAACACACAAAAACATGCCCCCTCCGGTCCGCTGAAAAACCTTTTCCCATGGAACTGGTCCCTGGTGCCCAAAAGGTTCTAGAATGTTATAAAATGCTTTCTCAGGCAGTACAAAAGGCTGTACAAAAGACGCACAGAAGATCATAGAGTTTAGGCTTGGCATAAAATAACTTTAAACTCTGTATCTGATAGGATGGAAAGACTATAGTAAAAATGCCATTATGTCATCATGTCTACATTTATTTATCTGCCTATGAAATATGAAAAAGATAACCTTTTGCAAACAATTTGCAAAATATTGCAAGTGAAACCAATAATTTAGTTTTGTCTTCTAAATTTGCAATGTGTAATTTTAATATATTCCTCTATATTATGCTGTTATCAGAATGGATGCTGTTTGAGAAGTTTAATACTTTTTTTAAATTGAGGAAAAAATTCCATTAAAGTGAGACGCAGGAAGATGAAAGTGGTGGGGAGGAAACTACAATGAACATTTCTTCCCAGTAACTCAAAAGTCCAAATCCCATATTTTGTTTACCTTGTGCCTCTGAAACCAAGTATTGGTAAAGCCTCCCAAATCTCACTTAACAGTTTTCTTAGAGACTTCAGTACAGTATTTCTTATCTAGCAAGTTTTACCTTTGTTCTTCAAACAAAGGCAGTTAGATAACTTTATTTTATGGTAATTATGTAGCATACCTGTCAGACCAATTCTGAGTGGTGCACAAAAATGCATTATATTAACCATGACAATATAATGAACATTCATGGTTAATAACGTTCCTGTGTAATTACCAGCTTTTTAATCATAATACCTGGGGAAAATGCTTATAAGCAAATTAAAATGCTCGGAGCCATTAGAAAATTTGAGGAACTATTTAAATATATAAAATATCAAT
Source organism: Pareas carinatus (assembly GCA_032468095.1). Taxonomy (NCBI): domain Eukaryota; kingdom Metazoa; phylum Chordata; class Lepidosauria; order Squamata; family Pareidae; genus Pareas; species Pareas carinatus. The sequence continues at coordinate 160,598 of JANHFO010002950.1, read as the reverse complement.
AACAGTTAGACTTACATACCGCTTCATAGTGCTTTACAGCTCTCTCTACATGGTTTACAGAGTCAGAGTATTGCCCCCAACAAAATAGTTGCTCTATCTGTTTAAATAATCCCTGAAGTTAAGCCTATCTATTTTTTTAAATCCTTTTTATTTACTTTTAAAACTCTAGTGTTATAATTCATAGAAAAGTGATAGCAAACCATCCTTTGAAGTAATAATAAACCAGAGCTTTCATTCTAGGGATAATATACTATATCTTGTGTACAGGCACATCACACTGGTACTGAAAAACTATAGAGGTGCAAAAACTAAAAAGGAGATATCAAAAATAATGAAGACCACCGATTTGTCCATTTATTCATAAGTTAAGCAAACCCTTGAAAAGTCTGAAAGCCTCTACACATTTATCTGGCAAGAAGATTAACTGAAAGTCATATTTGCTTCTGTGCCTATATATGAAAGATTGAGCAAAGAGAGGCATATGATTAGAACTGGGCACCCTTTACTCTGTCTCAATGTGAGAAACCTGTTATGCCTTGATATTGGCAATCTCAGGCTGGTGCAGACATACCCTCTTCTATGTGGTGCCAAAGCACTCCTTTTCAGGGCCATTTTGTTGTGGGGTATCAGAAAGCATAATTTCTTGAAACAAGCACCACATGAAATACCCTGTATATCAGAATCCCACAAAAGAGCTGGTTTGCAAGGCTTCTTTCAAAGCAGCACTGCTTTAGAGTCACCCCCTCCTTTGACCCCTATGTAGATTTAGGGTTTCAAAACAGCACTGAGGTAAAAAGTAGGTTGGCTGTTTGATGTACTTGTTCTGGATAGTTAGCATTCTTTTATACAAAACACATCAGAATTAAAGCCTATCTGGTTTTTTTAACATAAGAATTTTTATTTTTCAAACAATGACGATCAAAGTGGTTACAACTTCCCATTGACATCAGACAGCTGACCATACATTTCAAACATCTTTCATCAGTACTTATCCAATCTAATCACATTATTTCACAGCTACTCCTAGAAACATGTCTAACCATCTATACAGCTTCATTCCCATTTAAATAATACCATATTCTATAACATCCTCAGAAAAAAAAAGAATTCTCAATTGTATTGATAGTCATTGAACTCCTGTCCTGATTTAAAATTGAAGGTCCAGAATGACAAAACTTTCATTTTAAATGCTTTTATCTATTCCTCTATTCAGGTTTTTTCCCCATATATTTCCGCTGACGTTCTTTTGTTTATCTTACCACCTAGATCCCCTATAAAACTCCCAAACTATTGAATACTTTCAAATTTTATACACAATTCTAAAAACAAAAACAAAAAGAAGAAAAAGAAAAAAAGAAAGAAAAAAACAACAAATCATTCCCTATCATTGCCAAATGGGGAAATTCACCAATTTGAATAACTTTTACATCCCTTCTAAACATCTTGAACCTTCTAGCTAATTAATATTTTTATAATTATTCTATATAAGTCACTACACCATGACAAAAGTTATCCTTTTCTATTATTCATTAACCAAAATTCAAAATCCTCCATTTTTACATTCATATCAAATCTATTTTCCATATCAAAATTCAGTTTTCAATATCCTCAACCCATTAAATAATAATATATTTTATAGCACCTTCCCAAGTTTCTCCCTCTTAACAACTTTAATATATCATTTTTTAATTATGTTAAATTTCTTAAATTGACAAAA
>JANHFO010002950.1:141070-158781 GCA_032468095.1 Pareas carinatus | reverse complement strand
TTCAGGGGCTTTAGGGGAGCTCTACCCCGACCCAACTGCTCGCCTTTCCCTCTTCTCCCGGGGGAAAAGCTTCCAGCCACCTAACCTAACAGCTGATTTTAAGCTGTCAGAGCGGCTTAACATGATCCCGGGGCTGGCGGACTCTAAAAGTCTGCCTTTCAACGCCTGCGGTGCCACCGGAAGTGTAATCATTTCTACAGTTTTGAGTGAGCTCAGTTCAAGATTGTTTTGGCTGCACCACAAGGCTAGTTGCTCAATTTCTCATCTGTAGGCCGATTCATTGTTGTCTCAAATGAAGCCAATCACTGTTGTATCATCTGCAAATTTTAGTATTTTGACAGAGTAGGGCCTCATTGCAGGAAGAGGTGCAATTTGCACAAAAGGTCCCCCTTATGCCAGGCTGATGTGGCTGCTTGCTTGGTTCTTGATTGTTACCATGGCTGGGGGAAGAGGGGACTGATGGCCATTGGTAATGATTCTGTCTCCAGTTGTCATCCACACCCCCACCCCAATTCCACTGATATTTAACTGCTGTCTGGGTTGCTGTTCCTTCTGCTTGCCACCTAGTAACTAAGGCTTGTGATTGAGAAGTGTCACTTCATTGTGCTTCAGGTCTCTCACCAAGCTCGATGCCACTCCATGTGTCTTCTGACTTTGCTCCACTGACATCAATCAAGATCTTTTGTGCTCACTACTGCACCACCACTCATTGACTGCACTAGGTGACTGCAACTAATGTAAACAGGAAAGCTGGTCTTAAAATGAGGAAGGAGGTATGGTCATTTTTCGCTCAGCACTGTATTTCTCCCTTCCATGGAGAAGTATCATGATGGCCACCAGTAGTTTTTAATTGGCTGCCATCATTCCCAGAATCAAGCAGAACGATCAATTGCACTTCCAATGTCCAGAGATTGACACGGACATAGCTCTATCTAGAAATATTATCTCTGTGTGGCTGGGAGCTTAAAGCACCTTCTGCATATTAAATTGGTGCCAGGAAAGAAAATCAAATATTGATACAGAACAAAGGAATATCTAAATTCACATGTTGCATTAATCCATAGTTTATTCAAAAAGCCACACTATATAGTATTTGAGAATTTCGCATATAAAATTATAAAGAACTGAATAATAATGCATGAGTAGATGTATTCATGAAACATAAAGTCAGACAATATAACAACACTAGAACATGGCATATTATGTGAACTACAGTTCTTTAATTATACATGATATAATTTGAAATTATGCGACATTTGAAGAAAAGAATTCACAGCAGTATCAAAATAAGTATGATGACTTTTTTGATTATAATGTTCATGATGTTTATTGTAACGGTGAACAACGATTATCACACTGGAAGTAATAATTCAAAAATAATTATTTCTGTATCAATCGTTCACTCCTATGCAGTTTATTCAGAAGCAATTTCAACAGAATTCAATTACTTTACTAATAATAATTATACATAGAGTTGTAGTTGCTGGAGGTCATTATTAGCATATGTTTACTGCAAAAATATTTTTAAATAGGAAAAACTGAACATTTAATGAAACCCTTGGAGGAAATGAGCAGAAATCAGATGTGTATAGTTCAGATTTCAAAACAACCAAGGATTCGACATTACCCCCTAAATATAAAAGAAAAGGCATCATAAAATCGCAACCCAAAATGCAAATTACAAGGTTGGTTAAGCAAATACAAAAATACCCTTTGCCATTGCTCAGGAGTATTTTTTTTCCTTTGTTTCACTCCATCTCCCTCACGCCCTCGCCATCCCACTCTAAGTTACAGAGAAAGTCTGCTGCATTTGACCCAGAGCACCTGATAAAAAAACAAGCAGAAATCAATAACACATTTATAAATGAAACTCATTCCCACCTATTTGCCTAATTAACACCAGCACACTTGCTAATGAAGTACTTTACAATAGCCACTTATGAAAACCTAGTGACAGATTGCCAAGTTGTTTGCTTCAGGCAATAGGTACTTTTCCAAGTCTTGCATTCACAGACTTAAATTTGTCCCATGTAGTGTGCATACTAAATATCTGGATCTATACAATCCACAAGTTTTCAAAAGTATTTAATTTAGTTCCTTTCCATTCCTATTGAGAAAGGGAATCTCTATGGAAGTTTGAATATCCAATGTATTACTCATTAGTGTTAGCAAAGAAGTCAACAATAATCTTTTCTTTATTGAATGACTGTGTAATATCTGTGTGAGTGACGTCCAAGATAAATCTTTACATATAATTCAATATATTTTTCAAGACCTTTAAGTAAGTGGAGGTTGTAACGCAAACCTGTTTTCTCAGACATAAATGCCCTGATTTTTAATGTTTACTTCACAAGGATTGACTTATTAGACAGAAGATCCAAAAATATACCCCATTGACCACCACTACTCCACAAATCAATTACAATGAAAACAGTATTTGCTTTTTATAATAGAGGGGATAACGGTGAACTGCAGAATTAGAAGTTTAAGAAAGAATAATGGAATGGGAAGAAGAAACAACATTCCATAAACTAATATTCCTCCCTTCTTCACATAAAAACAATTCAAACATATACATCGGTATATTTCTTCAGATGAGTAATGAGCAGGTGTGTGTTAAGGTTTAGGGAGATGTACCTTTCATTTGCTGCTTTCATCCTGCAAATCCAATATAAGTTTCATTTGGAGAAGACCTTACATGTTATTCTTTTGTATGCTCTATCCAAAGGCAGCAATTTCAAAGCTTTAGAAAAAACATTAAGATAAAATGACAAGAAAGAGAATCATCATATTTAAATAACTGGTACTACCTTCTAAATTTCCTTTTCAAGAATAATTGTCAAGGCCTCACTTTTTCAGTATAATCCTGGATTTGAATAATGCTCTTCATGGTTGCAAAGACTGAGGAAACTGTTTGGTTTACTCAAAAATAAGTCTATTCATTAGACTTAACTCCCAGATGTACTGTATGTGTATTTATTTAAGTTACCCTTGATTTTAGACAAGAGACAGAGAAGTGGCATTCAGTTAATACAAATAATGCTTCCTTCTCCTCCATCACCAAACAAAGAAGTGAAGAAACAATAAAATATATTACACAAAAGTTCACAAACATAGTGAAAAGGTTTTTAAAAAAATATAATCATAGGTAATTAACTAAAGAAAGGTAGAATGGTTCCCCATTTGGGGGGTTGACGTTGTTGGCGTTGTGTGTTTGCCTTCAAGTCAGTGTTGACTTCTGATGATCACTGAGCAAGTCTTTGCAGTTTTCTTGGTAAGGAGAGAGGTGCAAATACTGTATATTCTTGCATTGGAGTTCAGAATAACAGAGTTGGGACTTCCAGTTCCAGCTTATTCTGGTGAAGATGAGGCAACTGAGGGCTCCTGGCTGCTGAAGACTTGTTTCCCCCGATTGGGGGCACCCAGTGTGCCTATGGACACCATGTAGAGGTGTCCAAAAAAGGAAGTTAGGCAGGGGTGCATGCAGGCCGGCAGTCAGCGCATTTGAACCAGCCTCAATCCCTTTCCCCATCGGGGAGCAACAGCGTCTTGGCGCTGTTAAGGAGGAAGCCTGGAACCCCGTGAACAACACCCATGAAACTAACTCGGAAGCAAAAGATAAAAAAAAAACATCTAGTCGAGTGAGAAGAAGAACTTATGAATACACTCCATGGAATAAAAACGCTGTTGGTCCGATTAAAAGAAGAAACTAAGCAGTTTCCCCCAAAAAAGTAAAAAGAGGCAAATCAAATCAATGGGGAGCTAAGCAGTGAAGGAAGTTTGGAGAAACCTTAAAATGGAAGATATTGGCAAGGTGAAAAAAACTTTAATTCTTTCCTTCGGTGGATTTAATGAATTGAACTGATTTTATGATTCAGGGTTCAATTGGACTGAGCGGTGGTATTAAAAAGGTCTGTGACAGATTTTAAAAGTGCGTGGCTGGAGCAGAGGGGAAATAAAGAAAAGAAAGACTAAAAATTTGGACACTAGAAGATTGATTTATCGGGATTAAAATTTGGATTTATAAACAGTTGGTTAAATGGATGTGGATTTTTACTATTGGATTAAAAAAGAGTGGATTTAACATTATAAAGGAAAAAAAATGTAGCAAATTGGAGTCGGTGGAAGGTGAAGCGCTACAGGATAGTAATGATACTAAGGTCCAGGCAAGCATGGACAAAACACTTGAATTGCTTAAGCTATGGCTGCAGTGTTATGATAAAAAAAGAAAGACAAAAACCTTGAAAGTTTTAAAAAGACCTTTAAAAGTGGGAAAAACTGCAGGATTACTGAGAAGGAAAGAACTGAAGAAATGAAATAGAAACCAGAAATTAAGAAAGAAAGAGATAATGCAATTGAAAAATAAAAAGGAGAAATTAATTAATATTTCCAAGGACAGTAAGAGAAAAATGTATTATGATAATATGGGCCATTCGGGCAAAAAAGTGGTTATTGCAGTGGGGAGGGAGGCGGAAAAGATGCGAGGAAAAAAGGGAGTGGCCATGCAGAAAAAAGTGGGGAAAGAAGCTAGATAGAAGGACACTACAAGATGGGGATGTAAGAGGGAGAAGCTGAATCCAGAAATATATAGCAAGACCAATTTGGTTTTAGAGGTGTTAGAGGAAGAAGTATTGGTAAGGAGGGGTATAGGTTAATAACTAGAGGTAAGAGCGGGAAAGGTGGGTGAGGTGGAAATGAGGGAAGTTATATTAATTTTTATTAAATATATATATTTAAGATGCTGAATATTAAATGAATTAATATAGATCTGAATCATGTGTATAAAACCCACCACGCACGTTAAATTAGATGAAACTATAAGAATTATTTTGAATCTGAAATGTATGATAAGTAATAAAAAATTAAAAAATGTAATACCTACATAAAATGAGAAACTAAGAAAAATGTTAATGATTGGCTGAAAAGATGGACTATGCAGAATGATTAATTTGTTTTTAAGCTGAAAATGGGACTAGATGGAACCTAAGATAAGAAGGAAAAGATTGAAGGAAACAGAAGAAGAGCAGGAGGTAGAAGAAGAAAAATAACAGCAAGAAGAGAAGTTAGAAGAAGAAGTGAAACAACAGATTAACTTCGTGTAACAGGAATAGAGAATGCTATTCTATGAATTGATATGCTTTTTATAACAAAGTGATGTAGCTGTCTGAGTTTTTTCCTTTCCTTTTCCTTATCTTTGTGTGTCTGTTGTATATGGAAAAACTTAATAAAAATATATTTAAAAAAAGAATAACAGAGTTGGAAGGGACTTTGAAGGTTTTCTAGTACAGCCGCCTGCTCAGGCAGGAAACCTTATACCATTTCAGACAAATGGTCGTCGAATCTCTTAAAAATGTCCAGTGTTGGAGCATCCACAACATCTGGAGACAAAATGTTCCACTGATTAATTGTTCTCACCATCAGAAAATTTCTCCTGGAGAATAGGGTGACTCCTTTTATCTAAGGCAACCCCTTTGATATTGGAACACTGCTATCATCTCACTCTAGTCCTTTTCATTAAACTAGAATAATGATAGGAAATGGAGCCTACAACTGCCTTTTTCAGATTTGTTCATTCATTCATTCATTCGCTCGTTCATTCATTCATTCACTCATTTATATTTAGGAACCACCCATCTCACTCAATTGTTTCTGTCTCAGTAGCACCACCAGAAGAACAATGGTGGTTCTATAAAATAGACATGTACACCTGAATTCTTCTTTTCCTCCAGCCTCTGGATCACTTTGAGTGGTTTTATGGCAGGAGAAATTGGTGCTGTTAAGATCTCCTTATGCTTGCAACTTACAAAGCCATAACACTGGAAGGGACAATTCCAGACCTCAAATCCAATCTTCTGTCCAGTGCAACAATGCAAATGTAAGCATTGAGGACAAACAGTTGTCCCGATTCTGCTTGAATAGTGAAGGGAAAGCCATCACTGTCATACTGCTTTTAGAGTTATTGTTTCTCCCCCCTCCCTCAAATTCAATTGGAATCTGTTTTTCTGCAACCTGAGTCAATTATTCCACACCCTGCAGTTTACATAGAGTCAGAAGAGGCCTTGACTTTCTTGTATGTGATATTTTAGTAGGTATTTGAAGAGTGATATAATATTCTCCTGCAGTCTTGTCTTCTCAAGGCCAATTTCCTCTTCCATCTCTCTGCATAGGGCTAAATTTCTAGTCTCTGGATTATCCTTGCTATTGTTCTCTAAACTTGTTCTAGTTTCTCATAATTCTTCAAAGTATGGGTTCAAAAATCAGATACAGGGCTCAGCAAAGCAAAATAAATTGATCTAATGGAAGCAAATAAAATATAACAATTACTTCTCATTCTCAGCTACTACTGTAGGTGTAACCTATGAGTCTGCTGTGGTACAGGAATTAAATGTTAGAAGAGAGATTTCTAGTCCTCCTTCAAGCATGGAACCAGTCAGGTGACTTTGGACCAATCTTTCCCCACAGCCCAAATTGGTTTTAGATTCTGGGGGTGGGAGAGTGTTAATGAGTAATTCTTATATTACTACTATGAGCCAAATTTCTAGAATGGATTTATTTGGAGAAAGAGAAATACAGGGGAAAAATAAGGAAGTAGTAGAGCCAGCCATGCTGAATAAGTTATTTATTATCTTTTTGGAAAAAATCTTGGGATTTACCAAATATTCAATATTTACTGCAAAGATGATAGTTACAAACTGATTATTTGAGCCTCCTGATTGGATTTCTTTGTCTCTCTTTGTGTTTTTTTTTCTAGGAGAATTTTGCACTGCAGAACTGATCTCTAAGAGGAAGTGCAGTCTACCTAGAACAGGTATGCCTTCCATATCCTAAACATCAGTATCCAGAATCTGAAACCACATTCTCCCACATGCAGGTTTTGATAGTCTGGAGATATTCAGAGGCATTCAACCTCAGTAATTCCCACAAAAGATGAGAATATCATCAGCACATTCATGACAATCTTCCCACCTATTTCATATAGCTACTAACAACACGAGAGACACTTTCTGGAATATTTCTCAAAGAAATGCAGCAAAAACTCCCATCACAATTTTCTGGTAGGAGAGTTGTGAAAGGAATTACTGTAATGTAGCAATCTGATCCTCTACAAGTAATATCATACTCAATGGTAACCAAAGAGATCTACATACTCACTTTTCCTCTCTCATCTCTCAACATAGATTCTACATTAGAACAACTAGGCTTCCTCCATGGTAAATCCAGATATAAAACCAGGTTGAAAAGAATTTATATAATCCAATAATTCAATTCAAGAGTCAAACTGCATAGCATGTAGGGGTTTGGTGTAAATAGCTGGGTCCTTCAGAATGCATAAGATAAATTGCTCGATTTTTTACATTTTGATGTTTGAATGAGATTAAGTAGCAACATGGGCGCTTTAAGCCTGGTAGAAAAATGTAGCCCTGCTCTGTTAACTTCTCTCTTCAAGATCCACTTCCATCAGTTAAAAAAAATCCAGAGAGACACAACCCAAATGCTGCACTATTTTCTCTTTATCAGTAGAGGGAGATATAAGCCAAAAGAGAGGGAGGGAGGGTGATAAAGACAGAAAGAATCAATATCACTACTGATGAAAATTAGCAGCCCATGTTTCTGACCATTTTAATTTTACTTTACTATTATAGAGAACACAGATAAATAATAATATATAATTTAAATTAAAGCATTAAAATGAAATATGATCCTGGCCAATTTTGCTTTATCAACTTCAGCATATCACACAGAATTTGTATATATCAAACAGAAGGTAACTCTTTGACCTAAAAATTGGAGTGGCAAGCCACTATCTTCTTTATCATATTGCAGGGATAAAAATATTTCATGTTGGCAGGTAAATCTAAGTTGACTCTTCAGTGATGACTTCACTACTGCCTCTTTTTAAAGCAGTATGAAAGAAACCCTTGTCTGCAAGAAATAACTATTAACCAGCAGATGATCCCTGGCAGCACAGAGTCCTGAGTGTCTTTAGATTTAGTCTGGGGGAGGACTTCAATTTATACGTAATAGTGCAGATAGATCGAAGAGCTTTTCTAATTCCTTGAAGATGAACTGGCTCAGACAGATTTTATTAACTACTAAAGTTAGAGTATTATTCAAAAAATATAAATACAGATTTTATTTCATAGCTTTTCATAGCTAATGGATTTGAGTGCTATCAGAACTAATAAAGATCAGGTCATTGTTGTGATGATCTAACAGGTCTCCTTTGGTGATTGTTCATGGAATAGCCTCAGCTTCTCTTCTACGCCATTCTAATCAAGAAAGAGATCTTATGACTTAATCAGATTCAGATTCAAATCCACACATGTACAGCGAGAGTTCTACAGGTGTTTATTCAACCCCACCCCCTGGGTAAACCGAGTCTAATGAGCACACACGAAGACCAGGAAAACAATCCATGGGTAAGGATACATGACACAAACACACAAACACGGAACTGGGTACGTTGCTCCAGCAGTGCTCAGATCCTTGAGGTGGGATTAAGTAGTTCACGCTGGTGCATCCCTTCATGAGGGGAGAAGTTGCCTCCTCACAAGTAGTCTAGCTGACTGGCACTGTGCTGTCTCCTCTCTGCCCTACATGTCTTTGGATCAGGAGGAGGTGTGGACTCCACTTCTACATTTGTCGCTGATGGGTGGCAACTGCTCCCGGTCCTCCTCAGCTTTGGGTACCATGGTAATTCTTAAGCATCAAGTTGTTGACAGGATGGCCAGCCAACATTATTTGAAACCTATCATGTTCTGGGAATTACTTTATCTAATCTTGTCTTTACCCAAATAGAAAGAAATATGTTGCGATAATAAAATCCTTATCAAGTATTGTTCCACTCATGGCAAGATTTTCACTTCTATGTCTTTCATATATGAACTTTTCTTTTCAAAACAAATAACAGATTGAGACTATGACCTGCCTATAGCTTCAGAAATTATTAGTCTGAAGCCCATGAAAGTCACAAAATTTTGATTCATCCGTTTGAGTATATACAACTGGAGTTCCCAAAACCCAAAGGCTTAGAGCTTCTTCCACACTTCTGGGATTATCCATGTAGGCTATTTGTATTAGAAGAAGAAAAAGTAGGCATAATTGTAACTGAATAGTCCTATTTTTTTAACAGTATTTCTTCCTCTACTTCTCATGAAGTGAAAGTTTCTCTTAATTTGACAGATTCTACTGAGTCACCTCACTGGACCAGGCCTTGGAATCAAAACAAAGACTTGCTCTAAAGCACTGTTAAATTAGGAACATGACTCTTCTGTTGTCTCTGGGATAATCCTGGAATTGTATGCTATTGCAGACAACTTCAGCTTCACACATGGAGATTGAGAAGATGAGTTAAGCAGAGTGATGGGTTCTCAGAATAACCTTTATCAGCTCACTAAACCATCTGTCTAACAAAACTCTTTTGAGGTGGGAAGACTAACATTACATTTGACTTCATTCATTTTCTCACCTCTTAGTTTCTTGAACATGGCCAGCTGGGAGCTTTAACTTTATTTCCTCTTGTGTTAGCAGAATGTGACACTTTTACTCTAGTTCTGTCAACATAGGTGGGAGTTCAGCTAAACATTTGGCATTCTGTATAAGGACACAAGGCTCACCAATATAGCATGTGTGCTTGGGTCAAACCATTGTGTGTTAATATTGGCACTCTCCCTCTTTATTATACAAAAGTATTTCTTGCAAATGTATTATCCTTAAGCTAGTAAAACAAAAACAAAATGCGCTACATTCTTATATTTTCTGTAGATCCCTAATATACCAAGTCACAGTTTCAAAAAGACACTAATTCCAAGAGATAAATACACACGCGCATGCACACACAAACAAATACATATAATGTATACCCATGTACAAAATATCAAAAGACAATGTTCAAAGCATACAATTATTTTTTTAAAAAAATCATGATTGCAAAAACAACCTTTTAAAATGGCAATATTGACCATTTTGAATCGTCTGTAAAGTCTTCAAAGAAGAATAATTATTGTTAGAACTGCAAAGTAGGGGAGGATGGAAGGATGGCGGAAAATGAGGGAACTACCCCACTCCTAAAAAAGCACAACATTTCTTGATCCCGATAAATATTAATATGTTCCTTCTCCCTAAAGATTTTCTTCAGATATTTAATTTTTTTTAAAAAAGAAAAACATTGAACACTACTTCTCCTGAGCATTTTCATGAAGAAATGGAGCTGGATTCAAGCCAGATAAAAATTGCTTTATGACTTCAGGCTCTGGAATAACTCCCCAAGTATTTTGGCAGCAAATAGAAAATGTAGCTAAACATTTAATAAGATACCAACATTTCTTTCTTTGGCTACCTTTTTGGAAGGGAAGAAACCGGGCCATAACATGTTCCTGTGATCAGAAAAGGTATTTGACTCTTACTAAACCCCGTGTCAGCTCTTGCTGCTTCTGAGCTTTTTGAAGGATTATTTATTTATCAATAATTACAGTTCTTTGAATGATCACCTATGACTCCATTCACATAGGCAATAGATTTTTTCAAAACCCATTCAGAATTGTCTAAAACTTAAAATTGCTTGTCTTATACCAAGTGACTAGGTACATCACCCACTAAGTGTTTTCAGTTTCTACGTTCAACAGAATACATTTGAGGAATAGTGAGGTCATCTGAGACCCACCAGGGTAGAAGGGTCAGTTCTAATGGATTCACAGATGACTGTTCAGTGAACGGCAGTTGCAGGTTGGTCATCCTTACTATCTCCATGATTCACAAAACTTTTTACCTAGAAGAAGTTCTGGTAATAAAGTGACAGCTCATCGGGAGCAAAAGTTTCTGTCTAGAATACTGAATGAAGATGGGAAACTGAGCCTATGTGATTGCGCAGTGTAACTCATGTAGGGGAATATACTCAGCAAGGCCCACTTATGAAATGAGTGCTGAGTAGAATAGCAGCTTAACATTTGAGCAGCTCATAGCAAGGCTTTTGTATGATTGTGCTTCCAAGTATGTAAGTTTGGTTCGTAACATTTGATTAGCTTTCTGTAAATTTGTTATAGTATTTCAGTAAGTGATTGCTTGTCCATTAATTGGGAGCTGCTATTTTCTAATTTATTAATTTTGGTTGGCATTAATCAGCGTATACTTAAAGTATATCACTTGCAATTGCCATTCTTTTATATCTGCAATAATGTTTTTATTCATTTGTTAAAATTAAACATTACCCTTTCATCTTCTTCGTCGGTAGATGAAGGAGAAGATAGTGCTGCTGCTGTTGACGCCGCCACCACTGCTGTGCCGTGATGGAGACTGCTTCCCGGTTTTGGACTTTGTTCTTTTTGAAGACATCTAGACAACCTGTAAGCTATTTCCCAATGAAATAAAGCAAAAACAAAGATTAGCCACCTTAATTCAATTTCAATTTCAATTCACAATTCTTTAGAAGAAAACAAAGCAAAAATCAACAGAAGCAGAGATGTTGCCATTAATTATGCAGATATTTTGGGCAAATATCTGTTTCCAATTCACTCTCTTTATGCAATTTAGGCTATTTGAAGGCCAAGATAAATGTTGCATAGAAGCAATCTTAACAATTGTTTTTGTTACTGTTTAAATAGAAATTCATTTTAGCTCTAATTAAAGGGCTTACATATAATATGCAAGCAATTGGATTTCTTTTCACGTATAGATTCCCCATAGATAAATAGGCAACTATCCTTTGGCCTGATTAGATTCCTCACTGCATTGTTAAGTTTGTCACAGGGCTGTTAAGTGAATTTGGCATCCCCATTGACTCTGCTTGTCAGAAGGTCGCAAAAGGGGTGCGTGTCACACAATCCTGGGACATTGCAAACATCATAAATATGAGTCGGTTGCCAAGTGCTCCAATTTTCATCATGTGACCATGTAGATGCTGCAACGGTCGTAAGTGTGAAAAATGGCCATAAGTCTCTTTTTTCAGTGTCGTCGTGACTTTGAACAGTCACTAAGTGAACTGTTGTAAGTCGAGGACCACCTGTCCTAAATCAATTGTATTGACCAATGCCCAAACTAAGCAGGCAAATCATCCAAAGCAGAGGCTTAAGTAACCGAAAGTATGCTCGTAAAGCAGTTCTCTATACATTCTCCCGTAAGGAAAATCTTCCTTATTTATATTCTGCCTTTCTTCACAAGATGAAGGGATAGCATTCGGAGCCTTACTCATTTTTCTTTTCACAGCCTCTGTAAGACAATCTGAGAAAGGGCCCAGCTGAAACCAAGCCAGTGGCTTGATGACATAGCCTCAGATCAACTCTTTTCTGATTAGATTGAATCTTAGTTTCCAATAAACCCTATTCTTTTTTCCCCCAACATATTTTTCTCAATGTAATTTAATTCTTGCACTAACAGATTTAAATTAAAATCTGTATCAGAAGCAGGTTTTAAAGAAAGAATACAATTTTGTCTAAACACTAGCATTATAATACTTAGAAAAATGTAATCAAAATCTTCAGTGAAATGTTAAAACATTTCTTTCATTTGCAACTGTAGGATTGTCTAAAATGATCATGAAGAATTGACAAAAATGCTCCTGTTCTCTTGAGCCAACTGCTGATGAATAATGCATACTTGCACAACACCGACAGCAGAATTTGAGAATTAAAGTTCCTAATGCAAATAAAACAAATTAAATAGGATTGGCTGATTAAACACTTGGCTTATAAAAATGAAAAGAGAATAGCACATGATATAGGCATGCAAATACACAAATTGCTTCCCAATTAGCACATAGTCTTTAATTACAAAAACAGGAATATTTTTAATATAACTGCATTCACAAAAGTAATGTTTATCCTAGGAGTTGAAATACATGTTGCAAAGTAGGAGGGCTTAGTTGACAAGTCTGGCCAGAGAGAATCTGGTTTTTTGTCATTCTCCCAGCCTAACAAGTTCCTGCCTTTCATTTATTCTCAGTGTTGGCACACTCACAGAAACAAATGTGGATACAGATCTTTTCTGAACAAAAGACAAATGTTTATTCCTCATGGGAGTTTCATGACTAGTATATTCAGGGTTCAGAAAAGCATCCATTCAAAGGAATTATTTCAAACAAACAGATAAATAAATAAATGCATTGATATATAGAGGATTTTATTGCTCACTATAGTCCTTTCCCTACATCCATCATTCAACTGCCATATTGTTTACTATAACGTGAAATTGCTCTTTTTTGCCGAGGATACTAAGCCAACCAAAGGGCAAAGGTGGTATCTACAACAGAGAAGAAATACCAAGATTTGAATAAAAATACTGAGTATCACTCGGTGTGTATGGTACATGGATTATTATTTAATTTATTGTTTAAATGTGCATGTTGCTCGTGTATAAGCAGCTTTCGCCAGGGCAGTTTACAACAGAATAGTCAAAATTCTTACGTTAAAAAATTCAAACACAATAATTAAAATATATGATTAAAATAATAAACACACCACCCATAGTATTTATTTTTTAAAGAAACAAGTATGTTTAACTTGTAAACTAATTAACTTCCCTTTGCTGTCTACCAAAACCACATCCATCTTCCCATCTCAATTTAGTCAATGTGTGCTGCTTTTGTTTCAATATAAGTTTTCGGTCAGTATAGTCAGCCTGTGATTTTTAAGAATGGATTCCCACATTGATAAAGAGGCTAATAGCTATTGTGCACACTATAGACAGCTGAAAGTTGGCTCCTCTGAGAGGCAGCTTTAATTCCCAGCACATCATCAAGGTGGGAAAAAGAAAACAAGAAGCTTTGAATTGTCGGTATTTAAAATTCACATTTGAAGGCAAAAGTATTGATCAGAATTCTTGTGGTGTAGCCTTATCCTTTTCACCTAGCAAATCCTGTTAATCAGGGCTCAGAGAAATTTAATCTTTATTTATTAATTAATTACCACCTAATTCCACAACGAATCTGGGTAGCTTACAATGAATAGAAATATATACATATATATAAACACACGTGTACAACTGACTTGCCATGTGGGAGGTCAACTCCATATCACAATCCCCAAAACCACTGCATCTAGAAAACCAGCCTATCTCAAGCCCAGGGAGAACAATCATGATTTTAACAGCTTGCAGAAAGTCATTAAGGTTGCAGGAGTATGCATCTCTGGGAGAGCTCATTCCATACAGCAGGCAGTCCCACACTGTTGAGAGTCCCACAAGATATTACTGTTCCATCAATGGGACCTGAAGTGACCCTCTCCATCTGACTTCATCAGATGGGGAAAAAACATATTGAGACAAGTGGTCTCTCAAATCACCGGGCCCTCTAATTTGTGAAGGGTTTCCTGAATGATAACCAACACTTGAACTGCAGCCAGAAACTGAGAAACAAAGTCAAAATAACAACTGAGTTACTAACTTATCAACTGTAGTAATTCCCTTAACAAGTGTGGCAAGAAAAGTCATAAAATGGGGCAAAACTCAACATGTCTTACTTAACAACATAAATCTTGAACTCGACTGTGGTCATAAATTGAGGATTACCTGTAATGGATTTTAATAAACCCAGAATAACAATAAGTGGGACTCCATGGCAGAGAAGCTATGGGGAAAAGAAGCTCAACATGAGTGAAGATTTCTAAAAAGAATGGGAAGAAGAAACCACTGCAGCTGCACCAAATACTTAGTAAAGATCTGAAAAACAGAAGATAAAAGGAAGGACACAAAGGAAGAATATATACAGGAAGCCCAGATGGTATCAGAAAAGCTAAAACTTTGAAGGTGTTGAGACAGAAAAAGGATGAATGAAAAGGGGCTTCTTAGTAAAGTTTAAAATAAAAAGAAGAGAGGAAAAAGATCACAGTCTTCCAGTTGCTTGGTGAAGATGGCAAAAAGGCAACAGTTAAGAAAAAAAAATAGAACGGAACAACTTCAGTTTGGGCTCAGTCTTCTTTGAAAAGAGATTTTATTGTACAAAGTATAGGCGTCCTCAGTTAGCAACCATTCATTCAGTGACCATTTACAATGTTACAATGGGGCAGAATGAATGGCATGCCCAATCCGTAAAGTTATGGTCACTGCAGCACTTCCATAGTCACGTGTTAAAAATCTGGGTGCTTGGCATCCTACTCACCCTTAGACTCTGATTATCAATATAGTTAAATATGGTCTGAATTGCATGATAATTAAGTAGATGTATTATATAGTTGTTCTGAAAATCATTTTCAAAGAATATTCATCAGTGTTTGCTCATCAAATTGGAGTGAGATATAAAATGGCTGCTACAAGGTTTGGACCTGTATCCTGTACCCTGTAACAATTTTACATGAAGAGATGGAGGGAATTTACAGACAACACATTAGGAAGCACAGTATCTACCAAAATAGTTTGGTAGGTTAGAGAAATAGGTTTAAAAGTAACAGAATAAATATCCACAGAGACAAATATCAATCAAGCGAGAAAATCAGCATCTACAGAATGGGGCATGCCTAGCTTGGTAATGATTATGGAAAACATCTTGGAATAGCGGCTGATTACAATCTGAATTTGAGGCAGCAATGTGACATCAGGTGTGCAAGACAAGCAAAGATAATTTTAGGTGCATAATTTTCAAATTATAAGAAACTCCACTTGACTCTGCATTGATCATTGATTATAGATTGACTATAATTCTAGAGTATATACTTTTGGAAGGATTAAGGCAAATATAACAGATATAAGGGACAAGAAGATGATTGGTGGTTAAATGTTGACCTCTAGGAATATAGAAGGAACTAGACAGGTTCAGACTTTAGAAGAGAAGTTGGAGAGGGGGACATAGATTGCTCAAATAATAAGATAACCCATAGATGACAGTCAGTATCTGCTCTCTTTTTTCTATTATGTAACAAAGGAAATATTGCATTTAAAATAAATGATAGAAAAATAGATTTTGATGGATGTTCCAAAAAACATCCTAACATGAAGAGGAATTCAATCAATGAACTAGACAGATAGTGGGTTCCCTGTCAATGGATTTGTTCAAGAAGCTACATTGCCTCCAAGAGTGTTAATTGGGATTCCTGCACTGAGCAGAGGCTTTGACCTGATGGTCTAAATGCCTCCTTTGAAGATTCTGTAATACTATTAATGCTATTCAAGCATTCCTCCTATGCAATGTCAGAAACAAGTAAACTTCAAAGCAAAGGAAGTTCAACTGTGCCTATTGCATGGAGATGGAATATTCCAGATTATGAGCCTTAGTCTGTTTTTCTCAGCCTATTAAGTCATCTGTTATCTGGTCTTCTAATCATTCTTTGATTAGTTTCATTGCTATCCAGAAAACCATGAGGCAGTCAACCTCTGTAGTATCTGAGAAACAATTTTATTAAGTTTCATTGTGTCAAATCAAAATTGCTAGTATCGAAGTCTCCAGCTACTGGGAAATCCTACAAGCATATGAAAATCCATTAGATCCCACAAGTTTCTGAAGATGAATTATTTCAATATATTGATTGGCAATATATATATATATTATTAAATTGTAATATAACATACAAAAGAAATAAGAAAACAAACAATGGAAAGATAGAGAGGGAAAAGGAAAAGGCAAAGTGAAGGAAAAAGGGGAAAAAAGAAAAGAAAAAGATGTTGGCTTCCGACTACCTTTGGTGCAGTAAAATATAGCCAATAATCGAGACTCAACTCTTAGCATACATAAATAATTTGAACTGTCATTTCTATAACAAAACATCTATCTAATCGGTAAAACCCAAAATCAAAGTTTCTTTTATTTTTGCACCTTGAGCACGAAGTCAGGGAGCAGTTTCCAGGTGTGTACAAAAGTTTTTATATTCCAGTTCTGGTTCTTCCTGGTGAAGACTAGGCAGCCAGGGCTCCGGTCACTGAAGTCTTGGTTTCTGCTGAATTGGCAGCACATAGTTGCCTAAGGACGCCCTGGAGGGGTGTCTGAAGAAGGATATTAAACAGGGAAGCAAGCGGGGCAGTGGCCCCACCTGTCTGAAGCTGTTTTAGCTCTCTCTTTCCTAAGTGGAAGAAACAGCGTCTGCGATGCCATTTATGGATAATCTGGAACCGTGACACAACATCTAACCATGGAAGAAAAAAAAAATGAAAGCAGAGGAGAGACCACCAGTCTAGAAGGAAGAAAAAAAGAAAGGTACTATTCCACAGTAAATTCTAAGGTGTGAACTAAAAGGAAAAATAAAATTTTTGTCTGTAAAATTTTTTCAAAGCGGCGAATTAACACTTTGGGGAAAAGGCAATACGAGGAAGAAGAAAATGATGTAGGGAAAAAAGGACAGTTTGATATAAGCTACAGAAAAGAAAAGAGAAGAAAAGCTGAAAAAGGCACTAAAAAGCATTAATTTACATTTGTAAATTTGTACATTGGTTTTAATTTGGTTTTATATTTCGGCTCTTTTAAATTTCAGCCATTGATAAATTTATTTTTAATTGTGTGTTTTAAATTGCCATATATCTGTATGTGTTTTATTGGCTGTACACTGCCCTGGGTCCCTTGGGGAGAAGGGCGGTATAGAAATGGAAATAATTAAATAAATAAATAAATAAATAAATAGATGGATAGATAAATAAATAAATAAATAAATAATTTCAGCCTACTGCTCGGATTCTGATAATCAGAATTTGGAATTACAACTGCTTCAGATGTGGAATAAAATCACTGAAGTTAGTATACCAGGAAGGCTTACTGACTACTGGAGAGACCAAACAGGCCTACAAGAAAGACCAAATGA
>JANHFO010002950.1:124125-135413 GCA_032468095.1 Pareas carinatus | reverse complement strand
GATAAGTATCAGTCAAATTAGGGATCCAAAGAGGCATTGAAAGTTTTATGATGATAAGTCATTTGAGACTAAGGCTAAGGGTCCAGCATGGGTGATGATTATGGTTCTCCCCATTTTGTTTTCTTAGAAAAAAGAGGAAAAAATGCTCCCCCCCAGATTTAGGGGTTACCGTCTGTTTGCATTTTTGCTCCTTATTTCTAGACTATATTATCTGCAATATAAGTTGCTAAAATGTGTGTGTGTGTGCATGCGTGTGTGTACATGTGCTTGAGACACACGCGCACACATACACACACGCTTTGTATCATATAAGAAAGATAGAATACTAGCACTCAAACAATTCTGCAGGAAATGGAATATTTAGCAATGGGCAATTCTTAAAACTTTCAGCTGACACAAGTAGACATTCTTCATTGTCATCTCCCTTCCCAATTTCTTCACAAAGAATGTTCAAATAGACACCAGAGTGGTTGCAGTCAATTCACCATTTTCAGTCAATAATACAGAGCTAATTTTAAAAGAAGCAGCTGTTTGCAATTCTGTGTCAGAGAAAGGAATAAAAGATAAAAAGAAAAAGAAAGGAAATGAAGTAGATGCAATGACATTGATGCTTCATTGCCACCTTTCTTTGCCACTAGATACTTAATTTGCCAAAGAGGAGTTTTATTTTTATTTATTTATTTTATTTACATGGCCACCCATTTCACAAACACAACTCTGAGTTGCACACAATAAAGAAAAATCAAGAAAAATGCATACAAGTACTAAAAATAAACCAAAAGTAAAACACACAGGTCACAGAGAATCATCCAAGGCTCTAACCAGGACACGGCTTGGACCTGACACTCAAGGCTCCAGGTTAGAGCACAAAATCATTAGAGCACAAAATCAGACCTTCAGAACCAAAAGGTATGTCTCCCTGCAAGATGGGGGCCAGTAAGTGTGGGGGCCAACCTCACTTGTAGGAGGAAGCTTTTTTTGTCTGTGGGCCACAGCAGAGAAACCTGTTTTGAGATCCCATCAGCTAACCTTCCTTAACCAGCATTATCTGTAATATGCTGCTCAACCAGAATGAGTAAGATAACCAGAAAGAGATGGTTTTGCAAGTAACAGTAACAATATGATAGAGCTCGGAGGGAGGTCTTCTAACCCTTTGCTGAAGTAAGAGACCTTCTGGACAAATGGCTGGAGAATTGCCAAAGCAATTTGCTACTAATAATGTAATAATCCAATCTAATAGTCAAGTGTAGACTAATCTAGTCTACTCTAACCTAGCCTAGCCTAGCCTAGCCTAACCTAACCTAATTTTGTTAACAATATTTACTGACTATACTGTGGCTATAAATTGACTGCTCTTGATTTCCTCTTTTCCCCTTTTGTTTTTCCTCAGTAAAGAGGAAAACTATTATATTCATGTGCCTGGTTATTGAAAACAATGATTTGAGGAGATAGATATGCACAAACCAAAAGGTGCTCCATGGCAGTAGTTCTCTAAAAATGAAGAGGTGGCCTAGTTCTCTCAGGTTTCTTTCTGGTGAAATTTCACAGTGGAATTCTCAAAATTCTTTTGCCACATCATTACATATAGGCTAGTTTCTTAACCTTGGCAACTTTAAGATGCATGGACTTCAACTTCCAGAATTCCTCAGCCACCATGTGGAAATTCTGGGGCTCGAAGGCCACACATCTTAAAAGTTGTTAAAGTTGAGAAACACTGTTCTAGGGGATAAGAACTATCGGTTACACCTTTTCTTCAGCTGTCTCATTCCCCAAGAGCAAATAACAAATAAGGATATGAAGCAAAATGAATCAGAACTCAGATAATGAAGAATCAAATAATACCCTCCTGGAAGACAGATCTTAAATAAAATATAACAATTTAACCCATGATTTTCTATCTCCTCTGCATCCTTGAAAACGTGGACATTCAGGCACTTCTATTATTCAACATAGCAGCTAAAATGTAATTTATTTTACTTCATTTTGTTTAATAAGCAAATTAATTCAAGGAAACTAGATGACAATCCAAACATTTTTGAATGTTTCTTAGTAAGCTGAAGTCCTTTCTGTAATAAGATACATTGAAACATCTATCAGTTCACCAATGACAACTAGCTCTATCTATCTTTCAGCATGTCAAGTAAGGAGGAGTGCTGATTTAATGGGTGGGAATAGTAATCAACTGTATGACAGTGGAGATACTTTATATACAGGTAACAACTTCCTGAACTAGTAAGCAACTAGAACTGATAGCTTATAGGATAATGATTTAAGGCTTAGTGAAACATGATCTGACTTAAATCTCTGGCAGTCTTTCATGTCAGCTGCAGCTTCTAGTTATTGTTGTTTTTTTAAGATAGTTGCATATACTTTTTTATTTTAATAGATTTACACTCATATACATATACTTACAGAGTGCAAGATAGTAATGGACATCTGTAATGGGCAAGGAAACAGATGGCAAAGTGTGAATGTTAACATCACCATGCAAATTTCAGGGTTTACAGACTTCTGTTGGACATTAAGCTACAAGTATATAACTGCAACATCTACATGATGATGTCACAATATGCATGGCATTGTGACTGGTTGCAAATGCTGTCAGTAATATTGTTATAAAATTATTAATGTAAGAAACCGTAGATAGAATTGATTATACCTGACAAATGTTGATGCTCCTGAAGTCACCTGTGTGCCTAGTGAAAGACTTTCATCGTGGAAGATCACCAAGGAAAGGCCCATTCCTTCACAGAAAGGGAAAACAGATCAAGAATATGCAATTTATCTAATTCCCAGACCAAGAACTACCTTATTTCAGTCTCTCTTTTTTCCCTATTCAGCGTTAATGTACTGGCCATCATCCAAAACATCACTGGAGACAGAAAATGCTAGATCAGCAATTGCACAGCCTCTCTTGATACAAACAGAACAGGGAAAATGATAGTAGATATAACCAACATACTGATAACACTCTTTCTGAATCTGGGCATGACAGCCGCTCATTAAACAGCTTGGAGAAGAATGTGACGTTCTTGTAGCACCCAGTAGGTAGAAGAAACAACAGCCAGTTCTTCAGGTTGATCAATCAAGACACCATGCTTCACGAATCCAGTTCATTAAACATTCTTCGTCTACAATTTGTCAGAATACTATATTTTCACCAAATAGTTTGGTTTAAATTATATTGTTTATATCACATGAGAGTAACTGTTTGTGGATACTGCAAACATAATCCTCGCTCCAAATCTTAGTTTCCATTCTTCTTTATAGAGGTCAAAAAGATAATAATTAACTCTAAGCCAATAATGTTGATGACTATGTACTCAATAGCTCATGTACTAGATGACTTTTTCTTTCATACCAACCATTTGTGGGGATGCAAGAATCGTTCAGTTACAACTTCTGGAAGCGCATGGAATTCCTTTCTCTCCTCCTTAGAGTGTTGTTGATGTTGTTGTTGTTTTTGGTCACAGAGACAGGATAGCACATATTGTATTGAGAAGAGGCAACCATCCATGTACAAATCCTGAAGTTCAGCAGAAATTCCTACTACAGGCATGCTTTGAGTATTATTACTCCAGAATAGGACTAATGCTTTCCATTGTGTGAGGAACAGAAGTCAGAAAAGAGGCCAGTGACACGGAAATTATAACAAGGCTTAGCAGTCATGTCTCCACAGTTTCCATAGTCAGAAGATTAGAGGGGAAAGGGGAAACACAGCAAATATTGCTTCCCATTAAAATGCTATGTTCAAATATGACACAATTTTATTATTATTGTTGTTGTTGTTGTTGTAGATGATGTTGTTGTTTTAAGGCTTGTTATGATAGGCTTATTTATATATTGTGATAAGGGAATGATTGACTTCCCAAAATCATACCAAAACATGATCCAGTTGTAAAAACTGGTTTAATATATTGTGCAGCTTGTGGATATATCATCCTCCCCAAGGGTGGCCGAATGGTGATCCCCTGCTTATCCAAAAGACTATCTAAGGTATTCTAAACAATGGTAGCATCTATTCTTTGTAATAAGCAGGGCCCGGATAGCTGAGGTTCAATCCATGGAAGAAAGGGAAAAAAACAACGCCAAGCAGATATACAACCTAATCTTAAATATGATTCTTAGCTATGTTTCTGTTTCCCAAGGCCCAATTCTCTCTATTTGAAATTTCACATCCTGTCCCATAGTCTCCTTCCTCCATTTTCCCCCTCCTCCTTCTCCATCCAACACCCAACAACACACCTCTGATGTTTGTCTCCTATCATTTACCTCTATTTCATTCTCTATCTTCTTCAAAAAGCCCCTGAACCTTCCAACAAATTCTTTGGCCAGCTGTAGTTGCAGTTGCTTCTTGGAGTCACACATGTTTGGTTAAGAACTAGGAAGAATGTTTTTATGGAGGCACCAACTACAGAGGGTTATAGAATTGCACACTGAAGATGTGAATTTTTTTTCAGAGTCTCCTCTCTCCCAAAATCAACTTTATGGCACCCTCCAAATGAAAGAAGCAAAGTTCAGATTGCAAGGGTAAAGGAAATTAGCCCATTTCAGATGAAGGAGAAGGACACAACCATAATCTCTAGTCCTGCCAACCATTGAGGATGTGCTCCTAAATTACATTTACAGAGCACTGTGGCAGCTTCTGTTACATAAAAGCCCTCACTGCAGAAATGTTTCCTTTTCCTATTACAGTGAATTATGGATGAAAGGGTAAAAAATGCCGTAGTCAAGAAAATTTGAGATCCCAATAAGCGTGACTGAAGTAGTTTTTCAAGGGGAGGGAGAGCAAAACGGAGAGGGAGAGAGAGAATGAGAACAATACAAACAATGTAATAAATACAGGTCTAAATTCCCAATTAATTTTATGAAGGGAAAAGGATCACTACCAGTCATCCCCAGTGGAAAAAATCGAATCCTAAATTGCTCCACCAGAACAAGATCGCTTCCTTTTCCAACTTAGATTAAGATTAAAACAGGTAACCAAAAAATCTGAAAAGCATTATTCTAGATCACGGCGCCATGCAGACAGTCACTCAAGCACTCGTCACGGCCCGTCTGGACTATTGTAATGCTCTCTACATGGGGCTCCCCTTGAGATGCATCCGGAAGCTTCAACTGGTGCAAAATGCAGCTGCGTGGGGGGTTATGGGGGTCAGTGGCAGGACCCATGTGGCCCCACTCCTGTGCGAGCTGCATTGGTTGCCAGTGGGTTTCCGGGTGCGCTTCAAGGTGCTTGTTATGATCTTTAAAGCGCTCTATGGCTTAGGATCCGATTATTTACAGGACCGCATTCTGCCAGCAAATACCTCCCACCGACCAGTTCACTCCCACTGAAAAGGCCTCCTCAGGGTGTCGTCGGCCAGACAATGTCGGCTGGCGACCCCCAGGGGAAGAGCCTTCTCTGTAGTAGCTCCCACTCTCTGGAACGATCTCCCCCAGGAGATCCGTATTATTTCGGACCATCGTGTCTTCTGCCGTGCTATAAAATCATTTCTGTTTATTCAGGCTGGCCTGGCCTGACTCACACTACCTCTCCATAAATGAAAAAGAATTTAGATATTTTAGATCTTTTAAATTCGCAGATCCAGTTTTAAATTGGACGTACTTTCCCAGCTTTTAAATTTCTGGCCCTATGATTTATATATATATTTTAAATTGTTTTTAATAATAGTTCATTTTTGTACTGTATTGTTTGTGATTGTTGTTTTTAGATGGCTGTGCAACCCCCTGGGTCCCTTCGGGTAAAGGGTGGTATAAAAATATAAATAAATAAAATAAATAAATAAAATAAAATAACATACAAAAAAGAATACAAAAGCGAATAGTGGAGAAAACGGGGAAGGGAAAAGGAAAAAAAATTGTGTGGAAAAACGGCATTGACTTCCGACTCCCTTTGGTGCAGTAGAATATGGCAATAACATTGAATCTTTTTTACTTTCACATGATAGTTTAAACAGTCACTTCTATAACAACAATTCTATCTAATTAGTGAAATCCAAAATCAAAGTTTCATTTTTTTCAACCTTGAGCACAAAGACCAGAAGCAGTTTCCAAGTAGAAACAAAACAATTTAATTTTTTTTCTTTCGCTATCTCTGCTAACTCCATCAACTTTTGTAGCCACTCATCAATTGTCGGGATCAAAATGTCCTTCCATTTTTGTGGATAAATTAGTCTTGTTGCTATCAACAAAATATAACATCAAAGTTCCAGAAAAATTTCTGGGTCTTTGTCCATTAGACCCAAAAGAAAATCTCTGGTTTTATCTTTATATTCACTTTGAAGATCTTCTGCAATACTTCTTTGCTTTCTCACATGTCCACCAAAAGTTGTAAAAAATCCCTTATTTACATTTACACTTCCAGCATTCATTTGAAATACCTTTATACATTCTTGATAATTTGTCTGGCGTTAGAT
Source organism: Pareas carinatus (assembly GCA_032468095.1). Lineage (NCBI taxonomy): Eukaryota > Metazoa > Chordata > Lepidosauria > Squamata > Pareidae > Pareas > Pareas carinatus. The sequence goes on along the minus strand of JANHFO010002950.1, from coordinate 128,994 downwards.
ACCAATGATACATCATTTTATAGAAGTTTTCTTTTAAATTGTAGTTTAGTGTACATTTTAAACCTTTCTTCCACATATTCTCCCATTGTTCAAGCATTATATTATAGCCAAAATTCCTTGCCCACTAAATCATATGTTTTACATCTTCATTTTCCAGATTTAAATTCAGTAACGTTTTATAAACCTTACTGTATCACACAGTAGGATTTCCAGATCATTTTTAACCAATTCAAACCCATAAGTCTTTTTATCTAACTTAAATCTTTCTTTAAACTGTAAATATGTAAACCAATGACAGACATATCCTTCTGAAACTAGTTCTTTCTTAGACTTTAGGGTGGAGTCGCCAGAGTTAAAAGTATGGTTTCGTCACCACTTCTTTTCTTAAAAAAGCCTCCTGTGGGGAAACCCAAAGAGTCTTGTTTGTAGAAAATCTTGTTTTGTATTTATTCCAAATTCTAAGAATGGCACATCTGGCAAAATAGTTATTAAAATCAACATTTACTTTAACTTTGGAATATCATACAGTAGATAACCGTGCCATCCAACTCTTAGTTCATGACCTTCTAGGTCAAGTAATCTTTTATTCTGAAGGTTCACCCACTCTTTTAGCCAGACCAAACAACAAGCATCAAAATACAATTTCAAGTCTGGTAAATCCAAATCCCCTCCTTCCTTAGCATCTTGCAATAGTCTATATTTAATTTTTGGTTTTTTCCCCTTGCCATATAAACTTGGAAATATCTATCGACCATTGTTTAAACTGAGTATCAGTTGTAAGAATTGGTAATGTTTGAAACAAGAAAAGCTTCTTTGGTGAAACATTCATCTTAATTACAGAAATTCTACCCAATAATGATAAGTGTAGTTTATCCTATCTTAATAAATCCCTTTTGATGTCATTCCAGAGAGGCACATAGTTATTTTGAAACAATTTTGTGTTTGTAAAATGCCCCCCAGGTATTTTTCTCAATTCTAAAGTCAGACTTTTTGATCAATTTATCCCTGTCCTGTGCAGTCATATTCTTAGTCAGCATTGTTGTTTTCTGTTTGTTTACTTTAAAACCCACTAGGGCTCCAAATGTATTTAATTTCATCATCAAGTATTCTATATTATTTGGGGGGTCTTGCAAAAATATAACCAGATCATCTGCAAATGCCCTCAGTTTGTAAACTTCCTTCCTAACTTACTAAAATACCCATTATCTTCTCATCTTGCCTGATAACTCTATTCAGAACTTCCAATGCCAAAATGAACAGCAAAGGAGACAAAAGTAATTTTGTCAAAGAAGACAAAAATAATTTTGTCAAAGAAGAGTTTTGTACCTTTTTGAATTTCACATGAGTTTGTTAGATTGCCATTAATAGCAATTTTTGCTTGCTGTAACGTGTAGACAGCGTTGGCACCTTGAATAAAGTTCCCACTAAAGTCCATTTCTTCCAGGACTTTAAACATAAAGGTCCAATTTAGGCTGTCAAAGGCCTTCTTTGCATCTAAGAATATTAAAGCTGCCTGTTTTTCATTGAGATATTGTAAATATTCAATAATATTCAAAACAGCCCTCACATTATCTCTTAGCTGTCTTTTTGGCAGTAAGTCAGATTGGTCCTCATGGATATAATGCCTGTAAAACCTTTAGTCTTTCTGCCAAAACTGCAGCAAAAACTTTATGGTCTTTATTTAATAATGAAATTGGTCTATAATTTTTTATCATCGTAACATCTCGATTTTCCTTTGACAATGGTACAATATTGGCTTCTCTCCAAGATAGCAGTATCTTTCCCCACTGTAATACCTCGTTCATTATATCCTTTAATGGCTAAATAAGTTCATCTTCAAAACATTGTAATATTGACTTGTAAGACCTGGAGCTTTGCCTGATTTCATTTTTTATAGCTTCTAATATTTCAAAGGTAGTTATTGGAGATTCAAAGGTTGTGTTTGAGTTTGTGAAAGCTTAGGCAACTCTTGTCTTGGCATATATTCATCAATTTTAGACATATCTAACACCTTAGACAACTCCTTTAGACAACATCTAACACCTAACAACTGCTAACAACATATTTATTTATGAGTTCAAAGTGTCTTTGCTTAACATAATTCAACTTAGTTTCTATTTCTTGGACTGTTAAGATAGTTAATTATTAATAAAATAATTTTGTGTAAGATTTTAGAGTCCATAGGTGTCTTTTGCAACTCAGCTTATTTCTGTCTAATTGCATCCAGTATCTTTTGCATCTTTTCCTGATATTTCTTTTTTTCTAGACAATTAGGTTGTATTTAAAAGAAACTAAAGGAATACTTTGATAACAATTTAGGTAAAGGGACAAATTTAGCAACTGTGTGAGATACTAGTAAAGCAATTATGAAGGGTTCTTTAGTTTCTTTTTACAATTCTTTACAATTAACTCATTTTGTAAAATAGCTTCATTTAGACTCCATCTATAACTTAATCCCCTTTTAAGTACCAAAAGGACTGGATTGTGGTCAGAGAAAGATTTAGGTAAAATATCAACTTTTAGGATTATATTTGCAAGATTTTTAGATGTTCATTTCATAACAATCCTTGAAAAGCAATTGTGTCTTTCTGAAAAAAAGTGTATTCTTTTGTAGTATCATTTCTTTGCTTCCAAGCTTCTCTTAATGCTAAATTCTCCATCATTGCAAAGAAAGTCTTTGGTAATTTACCCTAGGGTGGTTTCATCCGTTTATTAGATGTTCTATTCCAGGCTTGAAAAGTCACTTCATTGCAATCCCCCAACATAAACCAATTTTCATACGAAAAGTGTAATAATTGATCCATAAGATATTCAAAAAATTTACTTTTGTCATTGTTTGGCACATAAAGACCAACTACTGTAGATTTCATTACATTAAGTTCAATTTCCTCTATCACAAATCTACCGTGTTCATCTGCTCGAAGAAGGCTTTATATGTAAAACCATTCCATTAAACTTTTTCAACCCAGCAGATATAAATTCTTCCCTTAATCATTTGTTTGTTAAATATTTCTTATCTTGTTTTTTTAATATGTGTTTCTTGAAGACACATTATGTCAACATTGAGTTTGCTCAAGTAATAAAATATTTTTTGTGCTTAAATGGGGCATTTTCCCCATTAATATTCCATGTAATAGATTTAGTTTCCATCTTTAGCTATATTGACAACTTCCTGTGCAGATATCTCAACTGCGTCTTCTTCAGTATCAATTTTTTGAGGTTGGGCTACTACTAGTTGTTTGTCTATCTCTATTTCTTCTGCTGAATCTAAGATTAATTTAGATCTGGAAGGAAATTCCTGGCTTTGTCTTTAGTGTAGAGCTTAATCTAAATTTTTGCTCTTGATAGGTAAGTATCGCTCGTTTGAACTTGTCCCAATGAAAGATATTTCTTTTTTTCTTCAAAATGTCAGTAAAGTAAGAGTAGACTTTCCTTCTTTTCAAAATTCTAGCCAGAATATATTTGAGTACAATTATATCCACATTTTCCATTCTTAGTTTGGATTTAAAATGGCAATCCGGAACACAATCTCTAGCTGTTCTTCTTACGAAATGAACTAAAGAACATTCCTTGGTAATTTTCACATGGTAGCGAATTTGGAGTTTACTCTATATACTTTATCTCTTTCAAGATCAAGGGTTTTCTCTTCCTAGTTAATTAACTGGGCCAAGGCTTTAATCATCCTTGATCTGATATCCTCCCTGGATCGTTCAGGGATTGCTCTAAATCTTAATTGCAATTCTATGATTCTCGCTTCCAAGAGAAGTCTCTGGTTGAGCTCAGCTTCAGAGATCCTTTCTTTTCCAATTCATCCACCCTGACCTTCACCTATTTTATGTCTCCTGTCAAATGTTGTATCTCCTCAGGGAGTTCCTTAGAAAGTGTGTTGAGTTTTGCTTTAAGCTTTGTTCCCATTGCTTGAATTACTTTGTGTGTCTTATCTGTATATTCTTCCATACAGGATCTTAGAGACTCTGTATTCCCTGATAATTTCTTAATTCTTTTAAGGGTAGCCATTTCGTATGTATGTATGTATGTATGCATGCATGCATGCATACATGTATGTATGTATGTATGTATGTATGTATGTATAAGTTTTAAGTTTTAAACTTAAATATTTTAGCTTTATAAGTCTACTGATTTTAATAGTGCAGCTGAAGAGTTAAAAAAACTTCACAGTGCTGCAGTCTTTGACTCCCTTTTGTGGTCAGAAAATGTCACTATAATGTAAACAGCCAAAAAGAGGGAAAAAAGAAAGAGAAAACTTAATATGTGCCTTTTGTGTAGCAGCAACCAACCAGAAGTGAGTAAAATCAGACCTGTTTCTCCCCCCTTCTTGCTGCAAAAGCAAGACACCATTTTAAAAATGCAAAGTTTCAGCAGAATCTATTGGAAGTATAAAATCCTCTATGAAATTAAAATCCAGATATTTCAAAAGTAGTTTCCACTGTGGTTTGGCTTCTTTATTTTGACTCAGATAGATCAACTCCTCCCCTCTCACCATCTTAAAGTTCCAAGGCCTCAGAATTGATGGTGTTTCCACGAAAAGGAAAAAAAACAAGCTATAGCCAAATGAAGCCTCTTTTAGAATGAAAGGTAGTTATGCAGAGAAAAACTACTGTCTAAGAAATGGTGACAGACTTTATTGCCCATTTTAAACAACTGGTCCTTTCACAAAGAACTGCCCAGTCCCCAGCCAGAGACTCACTGTATCACTTCTTTTTCAATAAGCTTTTTTTTAAAAAAATAAGTTTTTATTGAAACATAATACCCTGTTTCCCCGAAAATAAGACTGTTGAGGCTGGATCTAGCCCATTAACTCAATTTGACTCAATAGACTTCTATAAATGTTCTTTTATTCATATAGAA
>JANHFO010002950.1:107164-121490 GCA_032468095.1 Pareas carinatus | reverse complement strand
CGAACTGCTGAACTTACTGGCAGCCGACTGTTAACAGAAGTGGAATGCAGTACTGCACTCTAACCACTGTGCCACTATAGCTCCTATTTTCAAAAGTTCATTGATTTATTAGAGAGGTAACAAGCACAAGAGAAAAGCGAAGCTGGTTCCGGCTTCTCCTCCCACAGCATCGTCATTTTAAACAATTCTTTTTCCCACAGTCAAAACTACTAAAAATCACATGGTAAATAATTGAAAAATAGAAGAATATGGAAAATAAACTGATGAATAAGATGTATATTCAGATTTGTATTGTTGAAACTTAAATTAGATATTGTGATTGTCTTTATTTTTATTATGGATGGAATATTGTGATACTGATATTTTTTACATTTAAACAATTTTAAAGCAAAAGAATGTGGAAGCTGAGTAAGATGTACACCCAAACATCAGGTTTGCTGGAAACTATGTCATTTTAATTAATATGAAAAAAATAAAACAATTTTTTAAAAAAATCACATGGTACAGAGAGTAGGTAGTTTGGTATGTTACTGTTACAGTTCATCTGTGGAGATGTCCTTGGAGTAGCATACCTTTCAGTAAAGAAATATGTAAACAAATTCAAACAGTAGCAATTCTCCCAGCAGATCTTCTAAGACAGTACTACCCCTTCCCGCCTTCACTTAGCATTGGCAAATTTGAAGCTCTGGTTTTCATGTTGACAGGATTAGCGCAGAATTTGACAGTCAATGTCAATCTGACACTCAGATTCAGTAATTTGGATGGGGTGCAACTGTGCATCAGAAGAACAGTACATCAGCTACAGTTCTAGCTTGTGTCTCACAGTCAGTCTCAGGAATAAGGTCTCACATTCATTTTTATATGAAATGGAGCTTTTATTAACTGTCTGTAGAGAGTGATCTTAACAGAGAAGATGACCTTGACAGAGATGAACAGGAGCTGTTGCCTAAGCAAAAGAGTTTGAAATGTTTTTTTTTAAAGTTCAGAACAAGATAGAATTTGGAAATGCTCAGACAGTTAGTTGCCTTTCTAATTCAATGAACTATAAGAGGGAGGAGGAGGTAGGGCACAGACAGACTTGCAAGATTCTTTTACTATAGTCAATAAGGTCTTCCTGTATAATTGGTTTCCTAGTCTGGTCTGTTTAGGAGACTGACACATGCAGAGCCTTCTGAATGACAATCACCATCCTTCCTCCTCTGCCATAAGGCTGCTCCTGATGGCAAAACCTTGAACCTGGATTGGCACATTACCAAAAGGAGAACTTTCCTCTCTTCAAATCTGCCCTCTTACCATTTAATCAAGGATAGGGGGAGATGTATTGCAGCAGACGTGTCATTCAATTGGACCTCAAAGTTCCCGAAAGCCAACATTAGGTGAAGATGAGGTACATGGTTTTTGGTAGAAATATCTAACAGGTCTACATCCATTCCTTGCAAAGTAGTTTAATAACAAACCTGTGAAACTGTATATTGGTTAACATCTGGCAAAACCTACCTGATATTGAAAGAGTCAACAAAAGAATTAGCACCAGGCAGCCTCAAGTTAATCTCCTGTTTACTAACAACACTCGAACTGGCAATAGGGATGAATATCTGTAGCTCGGATGCAGGATGAGAGTGGAGGTTCGTTCTCTGAGCTTGTGGGTTAGTTTCTGAAAGTTTCACTGCCAGGCTAGGTAACATCTTCAGTGAATTTTTAGGGAATGTCAGTGTTGATGTTCTGGTTATATACTGCTTGATGTGGTCAGTAGGACTTGTGATGGGTGGGTCACCTTCCAGAACAGTTTAGGGTGGGTCTTGTGAGGTGGGTCAGGTCAGGTGAGGGGGTTGTGGAGAATGAACCTCCACTCTCAACATTCACACTGCTAACTGGTGCGATGGCTGGTATAGTTCATTTTCACTGATTCCTCTATTAACTATTAACCTCTATTAACTGAACAAGTCAGGCCATGAGTATCAAATATCAAAATCATCTGCCAAGCTATCCCACCTTCTTTACATGGGCAGTTTGGGGCTGTATGGAAAAACATTATCTGAAATGGAATCACTGTTCAACTCTGTCTATATATACAACCAAGATAGAGCATAGAATTTGAACTGGATAAGTGTGCCACCCTCATCAACAGGGAATAAAATAGTGAAAACTGAAGGAATTAAGATGCCCAATGGAAATAACAAAAGGTTGGCTAAAATTATTACTACGACTATTTGGGCATCCTTCAGACTGATGACATCAAACACACAAAAGTCAAGAAGAAACGTAGAAGTGAATACATAATGGGAATAAAGAAGATCTTAAAGTTGAAACTCAGTGGCAGAAATAATATCAATATGATTAATATCTGGGCAATTCTGGTCACTAGATATATAGCTGGAATAGTAGACTGGACTCAAACTGAAATAGAAGCCCTGGATAGCAGACCAGAAAAATAATAATGAATTTATTCATGCAGCAATGTTGACAAACTCTATTTAACAAGAAACACAGCTGGCTATGGAGTGTTGCAAGTGTATCAGGCAGTTGAAGAAGAAAAAAGGCACTGGAAGACTATCTGAAGGACAGTGAAGAAAATGCACTAAAGCAGAGGTCTCCAACCTTTTTAGGTTGACAGCCCAGCCCAGAGGGATGAAAGGGAGGGTACACACATGCACATGCAACTTGTGCATGCGTGTGTGAGCCAATCATGCATGCGTGTACCAATCGTGCACCACTTGCACATGCGCTTGCGGGGGTGGGCCGGTGTGTTGCTCATGGGAGTGGAATTGTGAATGCACATACTGGTATGCACGTGGCAGTCCACCACTCCCTCGCAGCACGATTGCCAAAGGGCCACAGTAACCCACAGATTGGGGACCTCTGCATTAAAGCTGGTATACCATGAAAGCTTACTGAGTACTGGAGAGACCAAACTGGCCTACAAGAAAGACTAGTGAAAAGACATGGCAAGGCAAAGCATTACATGGCCAGTACACTAACAAACTAACAGGCAAAGCAGATAATAACAAGAACCAGCAATGGCCAAGAGCATGGAAATTGAAAAAAGAAACAGAGGAGCCAATTCGGGCTGCACAAGATCAAACCTTAAGAACATATGGCTACCAAACCAGAATTGGGAAGAAAACAACAGACACCACAGGCCGTCTCTGCAAAGAAGCTAAAGAAACAATGGATCAACTAGTTAGCTGCTACAAGATGATCTCACAGACAACAGTGGCATGACCAAATAGCGACAATAGTGTAATGGAATAACTCTTAAGAAATACCATTTGCATTCAAGCAAGAACTAGTGGGACTATAAAATAGACAAAGTAATATAAAATGAAAGAGTTAAAGTGTTTTGGGACTTTAGAATTCAAACAGACAAGCACCTGCCACATGGCACCTCAGACTTAACAATCATTGATAAGGAAGACAAAAAAGTCTGGAAAATGAACATGCAGTATTTGGAAACAGCAAAAGAGTAGAGAAAGAACTGGAAAAAAATTACAAAATACAAAGACCTGCCAATAGAAATAGAACATCTGTAGCAAAAGAAAACAAATATACTACCAATAGTAGTAGGCATCTTGGGTGCAATTCCAAAACATTTAGAGTATTACTTGAACACTACCAGCCCTAACAAAATCACCAGCAATCAATTGCAAAAAAACTTCCAGCTTTACTTGGAACAACTTACTGTATATCTTGCAATGATTCCTTTATTGTTGCTAAACAATAGCACCTGCCTATCTGAGGGTGAGGTGGAGGACTATATAGGTAGGAATGACTTGGGATATACTTAATAGGGTATAAAAATGCCAAATCCAGTCTAAACACCTGGCCTGCTAGGCAACCAACTGTAATATATTAAACTTGTATGCCCTTGACTTCCAATGACTCTAGGCAGCTGACAGCAATCAAAGAAATTACAATAATATTGATGAAATTAAGAAATGGTTAGAAATGCAGGTTAGCTGAAATGAAGCAAAGCTTTCACTGTCACTCCCTAAAGGTCTGGTAAAGCCCAAATAGAGACTTAATATCTCAAGAATCACTTCTGTTAAGTTACCTTTTAACAATCAGAAATAACATTGGTGTTTAGCTAGCAAGCATCAAGATGATAGGAGCATGAACAGAGGATAATCGGCACATTCAGTATCGGATTCAGAAGAACTAAAAGATTCTTAAAAACCTAGCATGTGAGAAACTATATAGAAGAGCACAATAGTCACCAAAAGGAATACGGAAGTATCTCCCAGGACAAAAACAAAGGGAAACCAATCAGCAGATTCTTGCTGCAGTTTTCACTTGTAATTATATGATTAAAACCATCAAAAACTTTGCGTAAGGTCATCATCATTCATCATTCAATTTTCTTGATATACTTCTGAAAGTAAAATCAGAACATTATGTATACATTTCATCTGGCAAACAGAAGACGGTTTCTCCCACCATCCCCTCATTGATCCCTCTACATTGCCCTCCATTAGCTTCCTCTCCATCTCCTTTACAAGAGCAGCGAAGATACATGTCTTTTGCAAGGCTTTTAACTGCTAATTGTCAGTCAATAAATATTTTTCTTGATTTTTCTTCTTCTGTAGTTGCATTTTTATTAGCTGCCTTGAGTGTTTGATTGGAAAGAAAGGTGTGATATACAAGAAATGTATAAACGAGTAAATCATGCATTAATAAGCTAGAAATGTTTAGAAATGTTATGATAAACTACTAGAGAGATAAGTTTGGGATTCTGAAAAACTTCGGAAATGGCACAGCTTCAAGAACTCACCTTGCTGAATATCTCAGCTTTTTTTTCTTTGCTTTTTTAAAACACAAATTTATACTTTGAAGACATGTTACTTGTTCAGACCATATAACACCAATTCAAATCCTAGACCAGGGGTATCAAACTCAATTTTATCGTGGGCCACTTGGACTGCTGCTGCAGCTGGCACAGGGCACCATCCCCACCCACCCCCACCTCCGTGGCCATCGGTGCTCCCTTTTTGGGCATTGGTGCTCCCCGCGACCCCCACGATAGGCTACATGTGGAGCAGGGGAGCTGGGACCCCCCCTAGGATGCCCATGGCAGGCTGCCGGGTGGACGGGGCGACTTGCAGGCCCACTAGGTCTTCCAGCTGACCCCTCCTTCCATGGCCTGCCATGGGCATCCCGGCGGGCATCCCAGCCCCCCTGCCCCACACACGTCCTGCCGTGAGCCTCCCAGCAGGTGTCCCATCAACCCTCCTGCCTCACCTTTACTGCCACTACCACCAATCTCACCCAGCCTGGGCTGCAACTGAGATGGTGAGGGGTGGTCCCTTGCCATTTCCCAGCAGCGCTGCAGGCCGGATGAGCACAGGCTGTAGGCCAGATCTGGTCTGTGGGCCTTGTGCTCGACATATGTTTACTAGTATTTTCAAGGGCATTATAATAATCTTTTTTGCCCTATCTGTCATCTTTTCCTTTTTTTGTTTCTCCATAACTTTCGAAAGCATCTTTTTTTTAAAAAAAATAGTAAACCATCCATTTGCATCACTTGCTCAAATCATGGGAATTTCTATTTGCTGGTCACTGCCTCAGAGGAAGTAGTCATTCTTCTTCAGTCAAGGACAGATTGATTGGTTCTTCTTGCAGTTCATGATACACTCAGTAACCAACTTCAAAACAATAATTTCAAGGCATCTATTCTGCCATATGCGTCATCAAATGTCCAGCTCCCCTGGCCATTCATTACCATTGGAAAGACTATCTTATTTAATATTTTCTTCCTTATTAACAGAGTCCCGCTAGTGTTCAGCATTTTGAATTCTAATGATATTATGAAATTTTCTTCTATTTACAAAAGTACACAATCATATTTTTTAAAACAATTGCAAATAAAAATATACCTGATCTTTTAGTCTACTAACACTAAATGAATATTTAGAAATATATACATATTTATGAATTTTAGTCTTTTTAGTAGTCGCAGTAGTTATTCCCAATCGATGCATCAGCTACCTGTTAACAGAACATGGATGTGTTGACATGTATTCGTTGCTGGCATTACATAGCTGGCAGAGGGCCCTGCAGCAAGGTAAATTGAGGACAAAGGAATCTAAAATTCCCCAATGCTAATGTACCTTTGCAATGATCAAAGATACTTTCGTAAGCAAAACATATCCACTTGTGGTTCACATGGAACCTGTCATTTTTCTAGAAACCTTCCATGCTCTGTTTTGACAGCAACTTTTTCCTTATATGAACTGAACTGGGCACAGGCTGCAATTGCTTAAAATGCTAGATGGCAGCAAAGAAAAGAAAAGAAAACCCAAAGCCCATAAAAAAACAGAACAACTGACAGAAGGGGATTTGTGTATAATATTGAGAATATTATGCAATACCAATGACATCTGTTCTCTGCTTATATGGCAATACAGGCAGTCCTCGACTTATAATAGTAATTGAGTCCGAAGTTATAGCTGTAAATCAAGCTGCTCATTAAGTAAGCTACCACATGACTGTGCCCAAATTTACAAACGTTTTTTGCAGTGGTCATTAAGTGAACATTGCAGTTGTTAAGCAAATTCATTGCTCTCAAAGGGCTTATTTTTGATGAAATGTGGTAGTAAATTTGAGTTTCTGGCAACAAAAATTATAAACCTGGGACCATGTGATTGTGGGGTGCTGCAAACGGTTGCCAGATGCCAAGTGGCCAAAATGCTATCACGTGATTGTGGGGGCAGTGCCTCAGATATCAGAATTTCAAATCTGAGCCATAAGCCACACTCTGAGCCATAAATTATAGGAACTGCCCCTTCTTTTTTCTTTCAGGGTTCAAAGTTCAAGCAACTCTCAATTCATAATGAAAGTGGTCCTTCCATTTCATAGCCATTGGAATCTTTGTGACTGACATCAGAAAACAGATGTTAGCTACACGCTATACCCCTTTCCCAGCTGGCCTAGAGTATGATGCACTAAATTTAACTAAACATGTATACTACTATATTGTAAATCTTTTGAAAATTAACTGCCAAGTCTATCATAAAGCATTAATTAATCTGAATAGTCTCTTTCAGATATTTATGAGTCTTAAATATGCCCAGTTATTAATTCTTCATATAAACACCTTAAAAATAATTACATGCTCTGTCAGAATTCTAATATTCTTTCAATTCTAGCTATAAAATAATTACCTGAACTGTTTTCCCCTACCTTCTTTCTCTCTTCAAAATTACCTTGGATATTTTTTATTAAAAGTCATTAGTGTCTGGAAAGCCAATCAAATGATGTCTTGCTCAATGAAGTGCCAGATGCTTAATTCTCAGCCATAATTGACAGCTATTATATATTACATAGCCACAAGCTCCAGATGTTATTTAATCAATCAGTTTCTCATTTTCCTATAGCATTCATATTCAAACTTGCTTACAAATTTATATTTAATAATAACAACTGGACAAGTAAAACACAACTCTGTATGCAATCTCTTTTTTTTTATTGAAAAGTTTTACAAACAAATAAGGCAAAAACCTACTCCATCATCTGGGATCACCTGACTAAAGGAAAGGAAAGCTGAGTAAAATTTTAAGTACATTCACAATTACCTGTCTTTTCACTTAGCGACCATTTTGTGTAGTAATCAATTTGCCAGTCCCAATTGCGGTTGCTAAATTAGGACTGTCTATATAAACACTGCAGCTTAAATCTGAGACCACATGGCATTCTCAACACTGGATGAGTAAAATTGAATGTTCAACTGCTTGGTGTTGGCCTAGATGATTCAAGGCAGTAGTTGGGTTATTGACTTAAGGGTCTTATCATGCCCATTTTTCTTCCTTCCATTTCTTACCTATGAACTTGTTATTATTGCAACTCCGCTCTTTAAAAAGCAGTTTCTTCTGCATTATCTTCTTACATAATGCATTTTTGTGATTGCATTTCAAATCCATTCCTAAGCTTCCTAAATGAAAATTCATCTTAATAATTTTTTGGAGTATTCTGATTAGGAATTCTCTCACATTTATCATTTTAGCCAAAATGTTATCAAATGCTTTTTAAAAAAAATTCCACAGATCACATGCAATTTCTAATGTAATTCAGTCCATTAATGAACAACATTTGGTTATTAAAATTTAAAATATATATAGATCTTCAGGTGCCAAATAGGAGGAATCTTATTTGCCCTAATTATTCACTATAATATCTAACAAAACCATGTGTTAAGTATTTTATTTTCTATTAGAGTTTCCTTTTCCAGTTTTAATATATTTCAGATCATATCTATATTTAAGTTTTATAATTAAAATATGATAGGAGACCTCAGGGCAGAGCTGATTTTTATGTTTGCCAAATTTTAAATAGGCTACCAGTTCAGAGATATGCTTTAATAGTCTCTGAATCCTTTTTGCTGCAGAACCAAATAATATTTACAATATATGTGCTTAAAGTTAAAGTTAATCATAGTTGCTATGTAATAACAATATGCTATGTTATAGTCATTGAATTAATAGGTTGATACATGAGTTTGGCAGCTATTCTAGCTTTTTGTCTATCCATAAAAAGAAACCATTTATTTTATTTTGATTACTTTCTCTAAAAATGAATTCATTTTAAAAAGAAACATTAAAATATCTTTGGTTATCACATTCATTTAAAAGAATTTCAATATTCTTTTATCTTTCTCAAACAAGGGATATGATACATATTCTAAAATATTTTATCTCTGTAAGATTTAAGTTCTACAAAGTAGATACTCCATGTATTTTTAACATTAAGTGGCTGTTTTTTCTGACATATACATCTCTTACATCTATGAAAGGAGTAGGAATAACACTGGAGAGGGTTATTTGAGTACCTTTACATAATTTGTATATTAAAAGGTTTTTTTTACTGAAGTATAAAGAAGAGGCAGTTTGTTTTTTGGGGATACTACAAACACTAAAGAAATCCTGGAACTGACAGATAAATTCTTAATAAAATTATTATTTTTAAAGGAATTGATAGATAAATCTATGATCACAATGTTGTAACTGCCTGACAATGCAGGAGATGGGGGACATGCCTGGGATTAATTAGTAGTATTTGTTTACCACAGATCAAAAGACATACACAAGTATCCTCCTTTGATAAGGACTCTAGTAGTAAGGAATGTGCTAGAAAGACCAATTCAGAAACAGGGCAAAATGAAGTCAAAATGTAGTTTCCAATGAACAGCAAACAAACAACCAGCAAGTATCTCAGGAGAAACTTCTTTTTCAGAACAGGATTGTCTATCGAAAAAGTAATGGGTGACTATGTCCAATATCGTAGCCTACAAGAGAGACATTGTCCTGTTCCCCGCCCCCAAACAATATTCTGCTCCTACTCATAGGTTTTATTTATTTGTATATTTATTTATTATATTTATATAGTCATTCATTTCACATGCATGACTCTGGAAAGCTTCGAGTATTAAAAATCAAAATAACCAAAATCATAAGAACAAAATAATAATCTGTGGGAGGGTATAATCAATCTCACTAACAATATGGTCATTTTGCAGGCACCAAATCACCACTACCCCAGATTCCCAGGTCAGATGACAAAGCATTGACTTCAGGTCCTTCCAGATGGCTAGTAAGATCAGAGGCATTCTGAACCTAAAGGGAATGATGTTCTGTACTGGTCCTTTACCGTAATAAAGATTGAATTGAAAATTGGAATGGTGTTTCAGAGGGTGGATGCCATAGCGGAAAAGGCTCTCTCTCTCTTCCTGGGTTCTGTTAGATGACATTCATTCATGGACAAGACCCACAGCATGCCCTTTTTCCTGGAATTCATAGGGCAGGTAGATGTAATTTGGGAGAGAAGGTCTCTCCAATAACCCAGCCAATGCCGTGTAGGGCTTTAAAGGCTTTAAACCAGCACCATGAAATTGAACCGAGAAGCAAACTGAAACCAATGCAGGATATCAACAGCATTGCTTACTTCACCAGGAGAAGAGATGTATAGTTGAGTATCATCAGCATACTGATGGTACCTTACCCCATAACTACAGATGACCTCACCCAATGGCTTCATATAGATGTTACACAGAAGTGAACATTGCCAGGTTGGTCTAGTGGGTAAGGGGCCAGGTTAGAAAACAGGACATTGTGTGTTCAAATCCTGTCTTGGCTATGAAAGCCAGCTGTGTGACCTTGGGCCAGTTACTCACTCTCAGGCCAACTCACCTCAGAGGTTTGTTGTTGAGGGGAAAATAGGAAGGTGTATTGGATATTTAGCTGCCTTGAGTTGTTTGTAAAAATAATAAATACAAATAAATACATGAAATAAAATACATAAAATAAAGTAGGAGCTGAGGACACGACTGCTTTTATTCCAGTGTCTTCAGAATCTCTACTGAGAGCTAATTGTTGCTTATGGGGACTTGCTCCCCCAAAATTGCATTATTCTATAACACTCTTATATAACTTTACATTCTGGCACAGCATTTTCAACTATCTTCATTCATGTGGGGCTTGGAAAGAAATAGGTAGTTCTTTAAGAACGTCTGGTGTGAGGTAGACAGCTATATAAATTAAAATGCATATGTACATACACACATAAATGTGTCTCAGACTCTTGATCAGACTTAATACTTTGATCACTGAAAAGGAATTTTTTGGCACTGCCTCTTCTCCTGCTGCATACTTGAGTTTGAGCTTCTCAAGAGAAGAACCTGACATAAACAGTACATAAATGTCTGGAGTCTAAGGATGTCTGCTGCCTCAGCAAAATAACTCATGAGTTAAGCATGGACCTTCCACTTTTAAGAATAATGATGGTCTACCTTGTCTGAAATGTATGGAGTACATTTTGGGCACACATTACATGAATTTTTTTGTGACTTCATGTTAAAATCCAAGACTAAAAATTAACGGAACTCTAGGAAAAAAAACAATCATTTCAAAAGCTGAAAAAGCCCAGAGAGATCCTTTCCTATTAGTTGTTTGCATAGAATTCCTGCGGGGTGTCCAGTGAGCTTATTCAGGTAAAGCTGGTACTTTTCCAACCATCTGGATATATTCCTCAAGGCCCAGACATTAACAGATTGCAATATTACCATTGAATATAAGAGGACCTATTATTAGAGCTTCTCACATTGTTATGGTTAAATGTGACCTTCAAAATGAAAAATTATGGCTAGTAAAGGTATAACATTTATAAAGAACATCCAACATTAGAGAACATTCTCTAAATTTTACAAGGAGTATCAGAGTAAATAGCAAGTTGTTCACTATAAATTTGGCAACCGATTATGTCCTTGGTAGTGGAGTTCATGGGACATCCAGCATCTCAGCAAAAAAATATCTAATATCACCAACTTTTCTTCCAAAATGATATTATATAATTAGCAGTGAGGACCCTGGCATTCACAGAAATTGACTGCATATTTCTCTCCTTTCTGCACTCCTATTCAGGCATATTTATTTGATTTACAGCTGAAGACATATAAACTTAGAGCTAAGAAAAAAGAGTTTGCTGTGTTCATTTAGTCCAAAAGGTTCTCAATCTATTATTAAATATTTTCTATATTCCTTAAGATTTTTCTCTTCCCTTTCATAGTGTCCCACCATTTTTTCTTCTGTGGGGAAATTTATTTTTGGAATTTCACTTCCTCATTAGGGCATCTTTTTTTAATTCATCAAGAGAAGAAATTAAGATTTTGCTCACTCAGATTTCCACAAGTTGCTGGCAATCAGCTGTTCTGTGGCTATGCCTCGGCTTCGCTTTTTTTTTTGGTTGTCTGCAACTTGGGCTGCCTGCACATTGGCAGTTTTTGTCTCATTTGTCTGAAGAGCTCCTCAGGTCATCCAAACTGACTGCCATCTGGTCCGGACTTCTGAGATGTCTCTTCCTCTTTGTCGCCTCTACAGGGTGACTTTTAGACTCCTTAGGGTCCCCAAATGAGATGAAATCAGGCTAGGAAACTGGAGCTCCGGTTTCTTCAGCCCATACCGCCGTGACACAAACCGGAAGGACATCCAGTCCACTCAACTGTGCAAGAAATTGGGGCCCAAGTGTCTGGGACATTTCCCCATCATTCGTTTCATTAATCCAGTCACTGTGGCTTGCCAAAAAACTTTAGGATGTTTCACCTGGTGTTCCACTGTAGCTTGTTAAAGCCTGAGATATCCCCCTCCTCTCTTAGGCCTCCAACCTCCTTCACCCCTTACTCCTTTCTTCATCGAGGGGGAGCAACATTTTGAGGTCAAAAAAATTCTGGACTCCAGGAAACACAGGAATAAAGTGCAGTATTTAGTTGCTTCCTCGCAGAAAGAATGGGTTGAAACCAGACATGTGAAAACCTCACGCCTCCTACGAGTCTTCCATAAAAATTATCCCAACAAACCTAAACCAACTATTGCTTGATTTTAATAATTTTTATTCTGCCTTTTACTTTTAGGGCTAAAGACTTTTTCCAAGGGGGCCGAATGTCAGCTGCATTCTTCTCATGTTTTGCTTACATCTTTCCTGCACCTGCCATAACTGAATGGAGGGAGGATTTTAGGAAGTGAGCTGGAGGTACCTGAGTCAAATGTGTATTCATTGCTGGGTATTGAGATGGGAGTAGAGGATTCAGTGCCAGGCGGGATGGGAAGGGGAGTCTGGCCTTTGATGGAATGCAGACCAGCCTGTAGCAGAAACATGTTATCTTCAACACCTCAAGGACAATGGACAGAGCTTCTGAATTGCAAAGTAACTGCCTCGACCTGGTTCTCAAACAGTGGATGTTTTACTGATTGGTCAGGGGAATATGAAGGGTGAGTCTGGGGTGGAGGGAATTGCTTTCAATCTGTATTTCTGTTAGACTGGAGGGTAGTATGAGATGGATGCCAAAAGATGCCACAGGAGTTCAAAACAAACAGTCTTTATTCATTGACAGTAACAGACAAACAGCAAACTGCAAATGGTAGTTTGCTCCTTTTTAAACATGGCACTGCTCTGCACCTTAGCCTGCTCTGCACCTGACATGTTTGCATTCTGTTTAGATCCGCCCCTGCAGAGCAGAGGAGCTGCTAGCTGCCTTGTACTTTATGTTAGACTGTAACACCCCTACCCCTTAGATGGCTTCGTCTGTTGGCAGAGGAAATCATCTAGATAGGCATTTGCAGGCTCAGCTAGACCTGCACACTTCAGTCTGCGTCAGGCGATCAGCCGAGGAGGTTGTGCTTATTTAAGCCTCCGAAGCTCCTTCAGGAAGCTTCTGTGAGACTCTGGGTGCGATCTCTGCCGAAACCGGGGACCAGCTGTCACCGCCGAACCCTAGAGATAAACATTCTTCTGGTCAATCATTGTCGTTGGTGCCCTGGCTTTCTATGAGGGGAGGAACATTTGAGTTAACTTCTTGTTCCCTGTTTTCGGGGGGGGGGCTCTGTAGACCGGTTCCCCTTAACTGATCTATGTGGCACCACCATTGTGTGCCATTGGCCAGATGCACCACATAGGACCTGGGATCTGTTATTTTAACCACCTCCCCAAGTACCCACTTAGGGGGTCTGGGTAATTCCTAGTGTGTATTTGGTTCCCCCGCTTTGAATTTTAGGGCTTTGTCTGTGTTCGGGTTGTGTTTTTCTGGTGTGTAGGCCGAGTGAAAAGGTCTAGCATCATCCTCAATTTGCGACCTCACTGTTGGGCTGTGCCCTGTTGTTTTACTTGGCGTGACATGCTGCCATGCTAGGAATTTATTTATTCTCTCCTGCCAAAGTCTTGGGCCTTGTCTGCTAAGGGTTAACCCTAACCCTAACCCTAACCCTAACTTGGAATATCAATGGATTAAATTCGCCTCTAAAGAGAAAGATGATTTTTCAATATTTAAAACAATTCAACAATGATGTGATTTGTTTGCAAGAAACACATATTAAAAATTTGGGTGACTAATGTAAAATGTACACAAGCTCAAAACTTAAGGGAAAATTTTTATAAGATGTTTTACAGATGGCACATGGACCCTAAAAAACTAGCAAATATGTATCCAGATATACAGGCTAAATGTTGGAGATGTGAATGTGAAAATGCAACATACTTTCATATTTGGTGGAACTGTAAAAAAGTTAAAGCATTCTGGATAAGAATATGGGGGATTATGCAGAACATTTTGAAAAAAAGGATAACATTTACTCCACAATTCTTCTTATTGGGTATAAATACAGACTTTACAGTAGCGGAAAATAAGCTGATTTTGAACCTAATAACAGCGGCAAGACTTTTGATCGTGCAGTACTGGAAGAAGGAACAATTATCTACCATTGAAGAATGGATATTAAAAGTAACAAGTTTAGCTGAAATGGCAAAAATTTCAGCATATTTGAAGGATTGCTCTCAAGAAAGATATGTACAA